>CAWUHX010000087.1:937609-1046886 GCA_963922205.1 Romanomermis culicivorax
CCAAATGGGGAAAGAGCCCAAAATTTTTTTCCCCTTTCCGAATTTTTCTTCCCGAAAAAGCACGATTTGGGGGAAAAAAAAACAGTGTGCCTGTGTAAGAGGTCCGATCATTTGGGGGCTGGGGCCACTGTTTTTTTTTCCCAAATCGTGCTTTTTTCGGGGAAAAAAATTCGGAAAAGGGAAAAAAATTTGGGCTCTTCCCCCATTTAGGGGATCGGATACAGAAAAGATGCATTTCGGTGCATTTTAGAAGGTCATAATCTCAAAATTTTCCGGCGCTTCGCGCCGATTATAACTTCAATAATCATTATTATGCATTACTTAGCTCAGGCGCGGCTTTTAGCATGTCTACCTTCATTTATCATATAATCTATCATAGTTTTCATCATCTTGAACGTATTATCTCATGTTTTCATTGGTAATCTTCAATATTTTATCATGATGATATTTGATGAAGATTCGCATTTTTTCCTTTTGAGAAAGATCAATACGTCGAGTCTAAGCTTTTTGATGCAATCATTTCTTTTCTAACGTAAAATCAATTCAAATGCTTCATGGAAATTATCTTTCGGAAGTTTATACTCTGCTTACTCATACCTGTAAGACCTCCGACCAGTTGGGGGGGGGGGGTAAATCCGAAATTTTTGGGGGGGGGGGGTAGGAAAAAGTCGAAATTTTTCCCAAAAAAGGCCAAAAAACATACACTTTTTGACAAATTTTTTTAATTTTTTCCCAACTGGGGGGGGGGGGGAAATGATTTTGGGTATAGGGTTGGCCGAGTTGGGGGGGTCCCCCCCAACCCCCCCAAGTACAGGTATGTGCTTACTCATATATTTTCGACCAAGTATGAGCAGGGTTGGCAAAAACCAAACTTTTGAAATTTCGACTTTTTGGTTTTTTGGTTTTTTAATGGTTTTTTTTGGTTTTTCTATGGTTTTTCTATGGTTTTTTAGTGGTTTTTTTCTGGTTTAATTCTTTAGAATGTTTGGTACATCAAAATAACTATGTAAAAAACTGCTGGAAGCTCTCTGTATCATCTAAGATTAGTTAAGGAGCCGTAAAATGGCAGCTAGAAGTATTAATCTTATCAGAAGTGTCATTATTTTATGCTATAGAAGAAGAAGAAGAAGAAAGAAATTTATTAAATGCGAATAAATACACGAGTAAATGCAACTAATACAGAAAAGCTCATGGACGTGACAAAAGCACGTGCGAATTAAGCTTTAAAAAACGACTCAATTTAGACCGAAAACAGGGCAAGTTGTTTGAATGAATGATATCATTGGGTAGGGAATTCCAAACATCAATATTTCGAGAGCAAAAATCATGCTTTAAAGCGTTAGAGTTATATTTCGATTTATACAATTTAAATAAGTTAGACGCGCGATAATTGAATGGACTCAAAGTGAAAAATAAGTCTGGCGGAATAACTTTAAATTTCAAAATTAAGAACATGTAAGATAGGTCGATACACGTACGTCTTAATTCAAGGTCATCAAGGCCAGATTTGTTGAGGCGCTCCTTATAGCTTAAATCTTTATATCCAAAAAGTCTTTTTGTAAACCTTCGTTGAACTTTTTCTACCAATTTAGTATCCCAACCAGACAAGGATTCCAGAGTGGTGAACCATATTCCAGGATAGGGAGAACATAGGATTTAAAAGCCCTGATTTTTAATTCATTGAAGTTAGAGTGAAAACATTTTAAAATCAAATTTGCCACCCTAGATGCTTTTTTAACCACATAATTACAATGGGCAGTTGCTGACAATTTTTCATTGAACATAACACCAAGATCCTTCATCTCTGAAACAGTAGGAATCAGAAAATCGTTTATATAATACTCAACTTTGGGGTTATTACTCCCAAGATGCAAAACAGAACTTTTTTTCCAGAGAAATAGATAATTGCCATTTCAATGACCATTCATAAACTTTGACAAGATCGCCTTGTAGTACTTCAGCATTTTTGGTAGCATTGAATATTTTCACATCATCAGCAAAAAGATAAATTTCACTGCTAATACCATCAAATATATCATTTATGAAAATTAGGAACAATGTTGGTCCCAATACACTACCCTGAGGAACCCCACTAGTAACCCTAATTGGATTAGAGAAGCAATTGCCAATTTTTACCTGTTGAGTCCTATTAAATAAAAAACCATGTAACCATCTCAATAAAAAACCAGATATGCCATAGGAAGCTAATTTTCCAAACAGTTTTTCATGAGAAACAGTATCAAATGCTTTCTGAAAATCGATATAAATTAATAGTGGGCACATAAAAAAGGAACCATGAGTGAAGAACACAAGGAAAGTAAAAATGGAACAGAGCATGCGATTTGTAAGGGGCAAATTCAAGGAAAAGAAGAAAAATTACAAATAAAGAGAAATATACAATACACAATGTACGTAATCAAAACTCAAAAGAAATCAACTACAGGATTGTATCAATGCATCACATATATACAAACATATGCACAGAGAAGTTGAAATGACAATTTTTAGGTCTACCGTTTTCGATAAGAGGGTTTTAAATTGATAGATTATTACATATGTTATTAATATTACAAACTGCAGTTGAAGGTTACACATAGACATTTCAGATGTTTCCAAATTTTTTGCTTCTCAAACCTGTCTGCGAGCTATAACTACAGCAAATGGGTCTTATTATATATATATATATACTATTCTCGCTTGCATGATAGATACATATTTTTGTATGATTTTTTCTACTTAGTAGCGACGTCAAGTCCCATAAAAATGAACCACTCATAAGCTCCTCTCTTTGTTAACCTACAGTATGCTTAACTGATCTGCATAAAATTTTATTATTGTTGTCTCATCTATATTTTGAAATTTCAAGCTAAGAAAATTAAAAAGCTTACCGTAACAATAGATTCAGTATATTAAACTCAATCATATTTTATAACATTTTGAAGATGATATGGATCAGGTCAGTGGATGTCACCCCGTATGGTCGGAGTACACTCCACGAAAGATTCAGCGTCTACTTTTTCGTGAGCAAATTATAGCAAAGTTGACTCATGTACTGAATGTGTGGTTGCAAGATGGATACAAAGGATATCGATTGATTTATATTACATCTTTTGTGTACGAAATGTATCATAAAAATACGACTTTTTTCTACTTTATAGTGAAGTCAATTCAACTAAGTTAATTGTTTTGTTGATTTAGATAGACACCAATACATGCCTAGAAGATCAACTAATGTGAAAAAACAGTTTCCCAATGATTTTTGAAAAAAAAACCAAAAAAACCAAAAAACCAGAGATTTTCCAATTTTTTGGTTTTTTTAAAAAACCAAAAAAACCAAAAACCAAAGCCTTGCCAACCCTGAGTATGAGAGTTTACAAATAAATTGTACTGGTATTAAAATTTTTCAACTAAAATTCTAGAAATTACGACTTTTGAACACAAAATTCAAATCTAATTCTTGAAATAAATGTTCGGAAAATTGATTTTCTAGCGTCGCAGAATATCAATACCCAAAAAATTTTTCCCGCGCTTCGCGCCGGAAAGATTAATATCCCTTCTGGGTTCTCACTTGTCACCATAGAGGACTTAACCATCGATTTCTCATGTAATTCAAAGTCACTATGCTTTTGGATAGTTTGCTTGAAAGTTTGTTGCAATGCTTGTAGATCAAACTTTGAACTCGAAAATTTCAATTTTTGGCACTTATCTACACTGGTCCACCTGCCGCAGTCAACCGTTGGCGTCTACAGTAATTGAGCAGCTATTCTGTGTGAATCAGTAAAAGCATTAACTTGCTTATACAATCTTAGGCTTAGGGGCGTAGCGATGCGCCCGAAGGGCGCAGCGCGGAGCCACGTAGGCGGGCGCGTAGCGCCCGTCCCGTTAAATCTCCTCCAATAATCTGTCTTCAGTCTATATTTAAGCATTGTGCTCAAGTGTAAGTGCCTACATCAGCTACAGTAATTCCCTGGTGACGCAAGTCACGTGATTATTGACTGAATTTTGCACCCGTAGGGTTGATGTTTCATCCCAAAGGTAGAATCAAACGTAAAATCTTTGTTTCAACGCGCATGGGTTTGCGCTGGCGCCCTTGGTGCTCCGCCTCTTGCCACTGGCTCTGCTTCCTGAGTATCTCTGGTCTTTGTCGACTGTTGACTTGGATCAGGGATGTACGGATGGAAATGTGATCAGTAGGGTTGAACTTCTGTTCAACAGGAATCGACAGCTGTCTTACTGTAGACGCCAGCGGTTGACGCTAAGGGACTAGGTGGACCAACCTGGATAAGTACCCAATTTTTTCCTCAATTTTAATGAATTAACGGGTCTGAAAACACCAGAAGGCTTTCAAAGGCTCAAAAACACCTAAATAAAGCGTCTGTGAGCATTTTTAAGCGAAAAAAACGACTTCGGGAAAATGGGAAAAAAATTTTGACCCCTTTCCCCGTTTGGGGAAAAGGCCCGGGGGAAAAAACAGTGGCTGGGGCAGTGTTATTTTTTGTGCCAAAACATGGTTTTTGGCACAGAAAAAATTTGAAATGGCACAAAAATTTTTGGCTATTTGTGCCAATTGACACAAAATTTTTGGCTGGTCAAACATTAAATTTCCTCGATTTTCAGACGTTTTAGGGGCTGAAAATGCAGAAAATTTTCGACGCTTCGCGCCGAATCAATGTATAAATATTTATTACTGTATAAGATTTGACCCAAGCGCGAACGAGTTCTCTCCGAGCAGTGTATTAATATCGTTGCAGCAAACTTTAGCTGTCAATGACTGATGAATGAGAAGAAATTCTGAATATTCTCTCTTCATTCAGTTGGTGGATTCGCATTTAAAACCGAAATTCTTACTTTTTGTATTTGATTGATTCAAATAGAAAAATCGATATCGTTTGTAGAAAATGCTTCGACCGAAAAATTACACAATTCTCGACTTTATTTTCTGTAGTCTTTAGATTGTTAGATATTCGTAGTCGAAAATTGTATCAGTTATATGAGAGTTTCCTGATTGATTCTAGAGTTGTATTTAATTTTCTCAGCATTCCATTTCTTTAAGAGTCATCGTGAACCATTTTCTTACACAGTTTTTCCTTGTCTCACTGACATGGTTAGCTGAAAAATAGGTTGGGCACGATTTATGCAAGGAATTAATGCCTTAAATTTAAACGTAGCTTTGATTTAAGATTTTTATGAAACATTTGACCTAAAACTTTTCTGCAGTTTTCAGTATGTTTCTGGCAGAAAAAAAAATTTTTGTGCCATTCGCACAAATTTTTTTCCGCCTCTTGTGCCAATATTGACACAATTGACCCTGCACAAAAAAAACGCTGTTGGGCACGATTTTTACAAAAATTAATGCGTAAACGTCAACTTTTTATCAAGCTTTTGGCCTGAAACTTTTCCGCAATTTTCAGTATATGTTTCTAGTGAAAAAAAAAATTTTGTGCCATTTGGCACAAATTTTTTTGGCCTCTTGTGCCAATTGGCACAATTGTCCGTGCACAAAAAAAAACGCTGATTTGGGGGAGGAGGAGTAAACCAGCGTTTTTTTGTGCACGGACATTTGTGCCAATTGGCACAAGAGGTCAAAAAAATTTGTGCCAATGGCACAAAACATTTTTTTCCTACAAGAAACATACTGAAAACTGCGGAAAGGTTTTAGGCCAAAATTTTGATCAAAAGTTAACGTTTAACGCATCAATTTTTTGTAAAAATTTTGTCCAACCTATTTACAGCTGACCATGTCAGTGAGATAGGAATTGAGAAAAAGCTGTGCAAGTAGCCCACTACGATTCGAAGAGAAATGGAATGCTGAGAAAATTCAAATAACTCTAGAATTGTTCAGGAAGTTCAAATTGATTCAATTTTCGACTACGGACGGCACGGATCCATCTTATTATAAATATTTAAGAACAATGTGGAGACTATAGTGAAAATAAAGTCAAAAATTGTGTAAATTTTTGGTCGGAACAATATACCATTACCAACGATATCGAATTTTCTATTTGAATGAATCAAGTTCAAAAAGTAAGGATTTCAGTTTCAAATCCGAATGTGACTGAATGAACAGCGAAAAATCCAGAATTTATTTCCATTCATCATTTATTGACAGCCTATAAACCTTGCTGCAACCACCGTTTTTTCCTCAAATGGGGTCTTTTGAGGAAAAAAATTTCGAAATGAGGAAAAAAATTTTGCGTATGGTTCTCATTGTGGAAAAAATTTTGGGCAATTCAAAACCGAAAACATTCGTTTTGGTGGACCTAAAAGGGTCAAAATCTCACAATTTTCCGGCGCCTCGCGCCGGTCATGGGTTCATAATGTTGACTATTTTCTATCAGGCGCGGCCGTTAGCATATCTACTTCGACTTACTAATTAATGCTCAACAGTTTCTATCAATCAAGTCAGCTCGTTTTATTTTCCAATCGTTAGCAGTCAATTATGTCGCCCAAAATTGAGATTTTTTATCAATTCTCTCAATTTTTTCTCTCGATGCTTGAAATTTTTCAAACATTTGCAACCTGAACTTTGGCGTTTATTGAAGATGAAAATTGAAGACACCATTCTAGACTGCGATTTTAGAGCTTCTGTTCACGAATGTCTGTTGTAGAGATCTATTTTCCAGCGTTTTAGAATATAAAAATCCGAAAATTTTTCCGGCGCTACGGGACAGAATTTGAAACCAGAGTTTTTTAGTCATTTTAACGGCCTGGGCCCCTAAAAGTTTGGAAATGGCCCCTAGAATTTTAGGTCCTGGAGCCAATTTGGCTCGTAAAATTTTGACTTATTCATTAATATCATAGTGAATTGTAGTTACTTTCATTCAATTTTAGACCTAAAGTAAGTGTTTTACAGGCTCTAAAATCATAAAACATCGAAAATTTTCCGGCGCCTCGCGCTGGATCTCATTATATAATTTTTCAAATTAGTCTATTCACTGTTTTTCTACAAACCAAACTTTCTGGGAAAAAAATTCTTGACAAAGGGAAAAAATATGGGGGTTCGACATGGAAAAAATTAATTTTGGTTCATTTAAGAGATGAAAATCTCAGTTTTTCGATTTTTTCACTATTATTTTATATGTGGAATCGAGTTTGAATTCATGATCATAATGGAGATGATTTTCATAAACTTCAAGTTCAATTTGAATTTGTCAAACTTATGAAAGTATGAATATATTTTGCAGTTTGTAAAATGATATATACATGTTTTCGAACCATGTATATGTTTATCGAATAAGTTATCCTTAGATTGATTTTCCAGAATTCTAGATAGTCTAAAAAAATTTGCTGCCTAGTGCAAGAAAGATGTATAGGAAACAACAGAACAATAAGAACAGAAGCGGCATTTTCAAAACCCTATTTTCAAAACTTTTGAGTCAGAAGAAAATGAACTCGAATGCTATCTTGGAAGAAGGTTTGTGCAAAAAATAGCGAAATATCGTGTTTTTTGCATATACAATTATATTGGCGCAAAGATTTCTCGGCCGATCTTTGTACATGTAGCTTTCTGAAGAACTGAAGACGTTGTTTGGAAATCAAATTTTGAACACTGATTTTTTAAACTCATATCACCTGATTGAATATCTTTATAATTTATCTATATTGTACATTCTACAGTATGTTCCTAGGCTATTTTTTGATATTCTTCAATTAAAAATTTTTGGCTCCCAAAATTTCAATTTGGCTCCTGAAAATTCGGGCCTAGGAGCCATTTGGATTCTGGTTTTTAAACCAAAAAAAGCCTGTTTGAAACAAATTACACTTCATCAGTTTGATTTTAATTTATTTCTCAACGTTGTGAAGGTTCATTTTCCAGCATTTTAGAAAGAGAAAATCCAAAAATTTTTCCGGTGCTCCGCGCCGGACCATGAATTGAATAGATTAGATTATTTTAATTGGAACCACAGAAATGTTGATAGCGGATAAATTCCCTAGAACTCTATCGTTAACATGCTTCACGCGCTCCTGTAGAACACCAGTATATTCTTCATGAGTTCATTTTGACTAACATAACCAGAATTTTCTCAATTTTTTTCCTCATTTTCGCAGGTTTCCGACTCCAAATACAACAAAATGCTTGTGTATGCTCCTAAAATGTATACAAAACATCCGTAGTCACATTATAAACGTTTTTGAAAAGGAGCAAAATTTTTTTGAAAATGCGGAAAAAAATTTTGGGACCAGTTCTCATGTGGAAAAAATTTTCGAGAAAAAAACGGTGGCTGCAACGATGCTGATACACTGTTCGACGATAACTCGTTCGCGTTCAGGTCAAATACGACTGTAAATATAATATTATATTCATCATTGACTCGGCGCGAAGCGCCGAAAATTTTTTGCATTTTCGGCCCCTAAATCGTCTAAAAATCAGTGAAATTTAATGTTGAACAACCAAAAATGTTGTGCCGATTGGCACAAACGCTCAAAATTTTTTGTGCCAAAAAACCACGTTTTCGCACAAAAAACACTGGGGTAAACCCAAAATTTTGGGGGTAGGGGTCCCAACATTTCCAAAGTTTTGGGGAGGGGGATCGAAAAAAACCCCAAAAAAGTCGAAAAAATTTCTAAAATTTTCCCAAGAAAAGGCCAAAAAACCACTTTTTTCCTCATTTTTTTCTAGTTTGGGGGGGGTTTGGGTACAGGGTTGACCAAGTCGGGGGAGGGCGTGGGGGTCCCGACATTTGTTTACATACCTGTAATTGGGGGGGTGGGAGTTGGGGTCGGGGATCCCCCCCCAACTTGGCCAACCATATACCCAACCCCCCCCAGTTTGGAAAAAATTGGCGAAAAAGTGTAAGGTAAAGTGAGGTGACTTTGATCAGGGGCGACTTTGATCAGAGTATGGCATCTGATAACTATTTGAGATCAGCTGGTCATTTTTGCTGTTTAGACAACCTCTGCTGTGAGGTTGGGGTTTTTGGGAAACCAGCGTACATGCACGTGGGAGGTTTCGACCCCCAACAGATTCTTGGTGACCCCCAGCAAATTTGACTGCGAAGATGACGAAGGAAAATGAGCAAGAGAGAAGAGACAGTCGTCAAAAAATGGGGATGATGTGATGATGCTGTATTTTAACAATTTTTTAAAATAAAGCATACTAGAAGTCCAAAAAAAGGAACATTTAAACTTCAAAGAGTGCAGTAAGGCAAATAATTTCACATATCTGACTAATATGAAATGAAGAATATGCTGTTTCGATGTTAGAAGACCTATCTAAGATCTTTTTTCGTTATCAAGTACGAAAAAAAATTTTGTATTCCACTCCCTGTCCTGGCTGACTACCAGCAGAATTTCTATGCTGTGCATGTATGGAAACCGAGCACCATTTTTTCCTCAAATGGGGTCTTTTGAGGAAAAAAATTTGCAAATGAGGAAAAGAATTTTGGGTGTGGTTCTGATTGTGGAAAAAATTTTGTGGAATTTAAAACCGAAAAGATGCATTTTGGTTGACTTTAAAAAATCAAAATCTCAAAATTTTCCGGCACTTGGCGCCGGTCATGGGCATAATAATCATTATTTTATATCAGGCGCGACCGTTAGCATATTTATATACTTCTACTTACTAATTAATGCTCAACGGTTTCTATCAATCAAGTTAGCACTTCTCATTTTCTAATCGTTAACAAAAGTCAGTAAGGTAAAGTGAGGTGACTTTGGTCAGGGGCAACTTCGATCAGAGTATGGCATTTGATAACTATTTGAGATCAGCAGGTCATTTTTGCTGTGTAGACAACCTCGCAGCAGGGACTCTTTATTGGTATCACAGAAAGTGGAACAAGTAAGTTTGGAGCATTCTCGAAGCAAAATGGAGCAAATCTGCAGAAACTTATACTAAAACTTACTTTTGGTCGAAGCGGCAGTTGATTTGACGCAAAAAAGGAAAATGTGCTTAAGATTGTGAATCTTACTGTATTTGAAGCAGTCTTGTCAATAGATTTTTTTGTGACCGTGAACAACCGAGAAGTTACAAAAACTACTATTTTTGTTCCAATTTTATTTCAAGATCGCTCTAGAATTGTTCGCTTTACACTTGCTAGTGTGTGAGTTTGTCGATTCTAATAACCTGCTTTTATTGTTTTATCGATTTATAAAATCATGCTTGATGTTGCTGCTTTCAAGAGAAATTTGAACGAGAAAGAAACGAGAAAGAAAGCATTCAGATGAATTTTTTGTAGAAGTTATTTAATAAATGTTGGAAAATGACGATTTTTGATTTTTATACCACAATTTGTTGATATCGTTCATCTAATTTTCTTTCCGAACTTTTGTTGAAAATTTCTCACTTTCAATCGTTAGCACGTGTGTTAACTCTGAAATTTCTATTTGCACGTCTGGTTTCATTTATTGCTCCGAAATTCCTGTAAATTTAGTATCTCTAACTTCTGTGAGTTGTCTCTTAGTTTCAAAGCCTAATCTTGTTTTCATTATCAATTATTCTGTTGGGTTACCAACATATTTCAGTGGTCAAAAGCACATTGTTGGTTGATTGACGCGAATGTTTCTGGCGATTTCCTGGTTGGTTCATTGACAAGGGGCATTCCAGCCCCGCTGACAAAGCCGTCAGTGAGCATTTCTCTTTTCTGTCGCACCTAGTTATGGTTCACGCTGAGAAAATCGTGGCTTGTAAACATTGACTCGTGTTTACGTCAAGCAGAGATGATTATTTGTAGCCACTAGTGGTCATTTTTATACTCTCTTTCAACCTTAATATCCCTTATTGTTTATACAGCAGGTTTACTTTTTACCTTCATGTTTCTTTCCTTGTGCATCATTCTGCAGTGAGTTACCAATTTTCAGTCGTGCATATCGTTCCGTGTTATTCCATACTGTGTTATTGTCATTATTTTGTTATTGAAGAAGAGGAGTCTGATTGAGGCATTGCGGAACCCAATAAAGTGAGTAGAATTAGCGTTGAAATCGCAGTGTATAGCCAGTCTAGTTCTGCGGATGCATGTAAGATTAAAAATGCATGTGTGTTTCGTGTTTATTTTTGTATATTTTTTCGTCCTCATTATCTAAATTTCTTTTAACCCTCATCAAAAAAGTATAGTTTTTGTCTCAGTAAGAAAAGCGAAAATTTTCAGTAAAACCGTTATTGCCTGGTTGATGCTTTACGTATATTATCTACTGTTAGTGTCTAAGTACATGAACGACCGGTCAAACAATTCAGGCTCTAGTCAACGAGATGAACATTTTGGCTCCATACACAATTTTTTCAGATTTTTTTACCAGGTAGAAAGAGATTTTCTCTAAATTTCCTGGTTAGAAAACGGTTTCTTGGGTTCCAAAACCAGAAAATAGCGAGAAATTGTATACTTACTTCAGATGGTTCATCCAAGCAAGGTTTAAAAATACGTCTCCAGACAACGTTTTCTCCGTTATCTGATGTAATAGTCTCATTATTGGTTATTCCTCCTGTTTTACTAATATTTCTGAACAAATGTTATCCTGATTTTGGAATAAAATTCTATGTTCAAATGTAAAAACAACATGTTTTTTAGAATTCTGCGCGAAAAGCTATGGTTATGCGCTGAATTGTCCTATACCGTTATACTTTTCTGCTCTGAAGGCATAAATTAATATGCGAGAAAGTTTCTCCCGGAAGAAGCGTTCTGCAAAAATCAAGGCAAAATTTATGAATTTCATAGTGTACGGGAAAATTTTCTGACCGATCTTTGTACATGTACATAGACGCTCGTCGTACAAAAAAACGCTGACTGGTCTAGAAATTCTCAATAGAACGACTTCTACTCGAACATCAACTTTCCTGGTCTGGTATCCGAATTTCCGCGTTTGCGGTGCCTAACACAACTGTGCATTGAGGGTATGGTAGGGGCATACATGTAACGGATGCATACATGTAATTGGGGGGGGAAGTGCTATGGGAACCTCCCCCCAGAAATCGTCGACCATATGGCTAGCCATTGGGCGACCCCCCCTCAGGATTTTCCAATCCTATGGCTAGCCATATGGTAGCCCTAGGGACCCCCATAGTTTTAGTCGGAAAAATACTGAAAAATGTCATTTTTCCATGAAAAATGTCAATTTTTGAACAAAAAATGGTCAAAAACGTCAATTTTCTCGGCGCTTCGCGCCATAAGTACATATTTTATCATTTTTTAGACAAAAATTACTACTTTTTATACCATTTTTCGGACATTTTTCATGGAAAAAATCGAATTTTTTTGTCCTTCAGGGACCCTTCCCACAAAATTTTGGGAATTACTGACCCCCCGGCCCCAAAAAAGTGCTCCAACCCCCCCCCCCCCAGACCTCGGAGCTCCGTCACATGTATGAACGGAGGTATGCGGGTTCGACAACTTTTTTTTAGGGCCGGGGACACCGATTCTCCAAAATTTTAGGGAAGGGCTTCCTGAGGAAAAAATCGATTCTCTCGCCAAAATAGGAATTTTTGTTTAAAAATCCGTAAAAAGTTCATTAATAGCGCAGGACGCCATGAATGTTGACATTTTTGGCCATTTTTTGTTCAAAAATCGGCATTTTTCATCATTTTCCAGTATTTTTCTGACCAAAGGTAGGGGCCTGCTGCTACTGAATTTATGTCTCGCAGTTTAAGATTATCGAAAAAGTGAAAAACCCAAATTCCAGGAATGTTTCATCATTGAGTATACTCTAGGGTTGTCCCGGGGCAGACAATTTAGCCGGGGTAGACATATAACATATTAACATATACGTCACTAGTGGTACCATACTTCATGTATCACATCCAAAAATTTTTAAGGTGATTCTTTTTCTTTTTATTTCATGTCAGCTATGAAACTGCATTGATTGATAGGTTAGATAGGGTCTGATACAGACAAAAAAATTAAATTTTTAAGATAATTGTCATTATACTAAAAATTAGGAAACTCATTCTTTTCCCGAAGAAACTGCATTGCATACATGAACCTGTATCGGTTCATCTGCAGGGTTTTTTTAGCATGGTGCTATCGATCGTAATCACCGTTTATTAGCATAGGTAATCATAATAATAAACAGTCTTTTCAGATCAATGAAACCACGAGAATTAAGGTTGCGAAAAATTCAGCAGCAACTTTCAATCTTTTAGTTGAAAATTTTCCAAATTTCAATGCTCTAGAATGCAGCAAAATGTATCTTTCTCAACATGTTTAATACAAAAATTATGCATGCACCCGTAGTTTAGATGCCCCAAACAGGTGAAATCATTTTTCTGCTGTGATGATGTTTGAATCATATTTCAAATGAGAAGTTTATGTTCACAAAACAGTAAAATATTCAAACACTGCAAAAGGATCGAAAAAATCTTGATTTTTTTCAACTATGTCGAGAAACAATACAAGATTGAACATTATCCACGAGATAGGACGACATTTTTCAACCGTGAAGCAGAACTAACATTCAAAATTATAAATCATTTGAGTCCGGCGTAAAGCGCCGGAAAATTTTCAGGATTTTTTGTTTTAAATGCATGAAAATGACTTTCCAGACAGGAAATCCTATAACGTAATCAAAAGAATCGTCAGGCTATAGGTTGCACTGTGCATCAAAAAATCTGTACAGTACGGGTCCGTACCAGCCCAAAAAACTCCGTCTGGTACAGCAAAAAAACCCTGCCTGGAAGGGAGAAACTTTTGAAAAATGCTCGAGAAGAGAGTTGGAGATATCACAAAATTGTGGTGAAAAATCAAAAATCACCATTTTCCCAAATAACAACTTTGTCAACATCCTCATCCTTCTTGTCACTTTTGCATAGTGAATGACTGTGGCTCGAATCTGAATTCGCTTCAGCTCTAACTTCTTGGACACTACTTAGGTAATTTGAAAACATGTTTTGACATGTATGTTGAAGTTTAGGCAAATCAGTGATAATGAATAGCTAATATAATTGTACGTTTTCTGAAAAAATCAATTGAAGTTGAAGTGCAGTTCCGGATATAATGAAAACTGTTAAACTTTTATCCAAATAGGACATGAATTTAGTGATTCCTAAAAGTATTAC
This sequence comes from Romanomermis culicivorax, assembly GCA_963922205.1. Taxonomy (NCBI): domain Eukaryota; kingdom Metazoa; phylum Nematoda; class Enoplea; order Mermithida; family Mermithidae; genus Romanomermis; species Romanomermis culicivorax. The sequence continues at coordinate 951,591 of CAWUHX010000087.1, forward strand.
TGTCAAACTAATTACTGAATATTTACTTGTCACAGTCTAAACTTCAATTTTATTATAAATCGAGCTTGTTATACTATCAAAAATATTAATTTTTTGTAGTCTTGCCCCGAACCGGGGCAACCCTAGCCCCGGGCCGGGGCTGGGGCCTGGGACAACCCTAGTATACTCATATCCGCTTCCTGAGGACTCTGATCAATTCTTCAAATTTTTAATAAAAATATATAACCCGTCAGGGCCGTGCGCAGGATTTTTTTATGAGGGGTGGACTAAATTTTTTTTACTGAATACCCCCAAAAAATGTTGATTTTACGCGATACACTGTGTGCATGCTGCCTCAATGGGTGGGGCGGCCGCCTCCGTCCCCTCCCTTGTGCAGAGCCCTGTAACCCATGGTACGAACAAGTGGTGTCGTCAAGGCGTGGGGTTCACTGGAAATTTTTTTAATTTTTTCGCTTTTCGCGATTTGAAAAAAGTGAACCTTTTTGTCCAAAAAAACTACCGCGAAGCGCCAAAATAATTGTCATTTTCCGGTGTTTCTCGACCATTGGGTCCGTGTGGGTAGCCCATTTCAGCGTTGGCAAATCTTGCTGAGAGTCACCATATATGAAGTTTTCCCTCTATTAAAAGTATGCTCACAGGCCAACATATTCCGATGTTTCATATCTGAACTCGGCTCGGACAACAGGTTATCGCTAATATAAATAGCGTACCTGAAATTTTAAATATTGAGCTTTCTTATCTCAATTAGTTGATGTATTAACAAATTGTTTGATTAATTGCACAATAGTCGAAGTTTCGAAAGAGTCAAACAATATTTGGTTGGGACAGTCTCCGCACCTGCTCGCGAGGAAACGTTTCCGACAAATTACACTGCATTCGAGTAATGTTACATAAACCGTTCATCCTAGTTTGCCTTATTTACACAAAAATTTGCATTAAACTAGCGGTCAATGCTAAATACTGCTATCCCTGATCTCAGAAACTTCGATCGATAACATCCGGAAAATTATACTTGATAGATTACAGTGATATCTAAAAAAAATTCAAGTTCATATATTTAGGGGAATATTAAAGGTTGGCATCCGATCGCATGAATAATGATACTGTTCTCAGAACTACTTTCCGATCATACCTGATAGACCTCAAATCAGTTTGGGGTAAACCCGAGCTTCATGTCTTGGGGTAGCTCAACTTTTCCAACTTCCTTGACGTGTCAAAAACGGTCCAAAAAGTAGAGAAAACGCCCAATTTTCGGCGAGAATTTTCTAAAAATGGTCTTGTTTCTCCAAAGTTTCGACTTGGGGAAGTCCATCAAACCCCAAAATTACAGTTATGCTTTCGATTGAATGCATGTTCATGTCTTGTGCTTGTTTGGTTGTAAAAATAAAGTGTAGGCGGACTTACCATTAATAGGTACATTTATGCAAATTTCAGTATAAATAAAGTCTACTTCTAATGTAACGTTATCGATCATTGGGCTATCGAATTCGAATGCACTATGACTACAAAATTTCAACTGGAAAACTTTTCCTTGTTAGAATTCGGTGAGACAATCGATACGCTTCGCGAGAAATTGGCTGAAAATCGATACGTAATCCCATGTGTAATGTTTAAGTTTGGAAAACTGAGGCGTTTATCGAATAATTCAATTTTGACTAGTTGACGGACTGATCCATGCTGCATGTAGATAGATGCGATATGACGATCTTGAAAGAAGACTTTTAGACAGTTTGGTTGATAAAATATTTTTGGCCGAACGTTTTCGAAGCTTTCAATTATATTTCTTTCCATACATGCACACAGGGTATAGACAGGGTATGGATTTACCTTACCCTAAAAAATTTGGCGGAAGTTTACTATAGGCCAAAAATTTGGCAAAAGTTCACAATAGGCCAAAAATTTGGTAAAGTAAATTGCAACAAACATTTTCAAAGCAAACAACTCTATTGAATAATTATTGATACAAAAGGCAATAAATGTTCATTTTAAAGTGAAAAAAATCACTATATTCCTAATTCCTGCAAAAAAATTACAAAAGGGCCAATTTTGGTCATTTTCTATACCCTGGGACTTCTGACCGTGTGCATGTATGTTTCTTTCTAACCAGATGGTGTCATTCAAATTGACAGTTTTAATAAATTATTTTTGTAGTGCTCCTCTCGAACAAATAAAGTCGCAATAGCAATCACGAGTAGCACACAAAGCTAAATTTGAAACCCTGTTTTCGACTTGCTCTATCTATACCAGACGAGCGTCCATAAAATGACGAAAGACAACTTTTGTGTTCCAATTTTTTACCTTTTTTTCTGAAAGCAGTTTGTTTGCCGGGTGAAGTGTTGCGGGGAACGAGATTAGCTAACAAGTTTTAAAATACTTCGATGAAGTTCAGAAAATAGAGTCTTAACTGGGTAGCATAGCATTCGTTTTTTGGTTCCCGATTCGATTCCAGAGGTGTTGATTTTATTCGACTTGCGCTGCCATGTATCGTTTTTTATTTCCCTATTTTCGATTGATCGTTCGGATTCTAATTTTTCAGTTTTCATATACTGGTGCCATCTTCGTCGCATTCCAGATTCATAAGTAATAATTGTAGAAAGCATTCAAAAAGTTTTTGGAATTCACCTGGCTTGTTATAAGTTCGTATCCGGAATGATGCTCTTCGAATTTCAGTACTCAATAATTTGAAGGATTTAAAGACCAATAAGGTCGATAAAGCAGCCCGTTACCAAAGAGCTATTTCACTCACAAAAAGAAGTATAAACATTTTGGAACTCATTTCCTCTGAAAATGTATATTTCAAAACATCTTCTGTTTTGATAACGAAAGGAATGGTATTCTTTGGGCTGGGTCAATTAACTTCATTACTCACCGTAATTAGTACTCGCCTACCAATGTTGTCCGGCTCTCCCACAGTTTTCACTCAATCAGTGTTATGACCCCGGGTGCTGTTCCATGCATGCCTTTTGTAATGTTTAGGTTTTTTCATCATCTATGCTTATATAGTTCGTAAATAGGTTTTTTCAGTGCCAATATCATTCAGTGTTTTTAAAATGTTGTTCCCAGTGTTGAATACAATAGTAATCGTAGCCTACATCACAAGATCTAGTCTAGTTTCCGACCAACCGTGCGATCTTAAGTTTTCTCACCTGTCTTTTTTGTCACGGCTATGCCTTATATATGTAATGTCCTACCCAAGCTTTCCTTCCATATCATGTGGACAGATTCAATCCTAGATGGACAATGACCATTGATTGGAATCTGATCTCATCTCAAAATATGATTTTTGTTTTTTTCGAATTATACCAAAAATGGTTCATTTCTAGCTGATATTTTTAGTTTTCTAGCTGGTTGGCGACACTAACTAGCTGATTGAAAGCATTAGCACATCAGGAAATTCCGAATTTCGGTGCAAATCGATCCCTACCAGATAAAGTGGAACTGTGATGCTAGATAGCATAGTGATTCCGCTGAATAGCCAAATCTTTCACTACATAGAAATAAAGATTTTGTATCTATAACCTCGACGTTTTACTCTGAATTTTTACTGATCGTTCTTAAAGATAGTGTCAAGTTACCGATGGATTTCCCCAACACCTGATAATTTTGTTCAAATTTATGTCAGGTCAAAGTCAACATAAAATTTAGCGCAGGTTTGATTTAATTCTTCTATTTTTCATGTTATTAATCTACCCACTTTAAAATTAGTGATTTATGACCAATTGCGATTCCAATGATTTTTTACTTACATGAACTTATTTTACCGTAAATTGCGCTCAAAATTACACCATAAATTTTGTGTGTAAGAATCAAATTTTTCAGTAAAAAATCAAATTCAGTTTCTATTCGTTACATTGTTTGTTTCTTTAATTCTTGACGTGTTTGTTTGTTTTTATATATAATATTTTTCTTTTTAGGTTAGTCGAATGTGTTTAGTAATTTTTGGGTAACAACAACAACGCATCTATTTCGGATTTAGTATAATTTCTACAAATTCGGTTTATATTTGCGATTAAAGAATTTTAAAATTCTGTAAGAGTTTTTAAAAAAGGGTAACGATTTATCGAATGTACGAACGTTTATTTGGATCGAATTAGTTCTCTTCATTCGAATTTTCTCTTTCATTATTGACACTCAGGTTCAAACGCTGTGTATCTTACATACAATTCTGTTCGTTCGCCTTATTTTCTAAATTTCGTTACTCTTAAACGGTGTCGTTATTTTTTAAAGAGGAACAATGCACGGATCGATTACGGGAATTCATTATCAGGACGTAAGATTTTTATGAACTTTTCGAATGTCGGCTTTACGTACAACACTGACTCATGCATTCCAAATCGCCAATAATCAGAATATCTTCCAAAGTTCGAGCAGAAATCTAGGCACTTGAAGTATATTCGTTATATTCTTCTCATTTTTGCCACAAGCTATAAGCGAAATTCGGGTATGTGCTGTTTGAAGCCCCAAGTATAGTCGGGCGTATAACTAGCCATACGGTGCTAATTCAGCCCCAAGCTTGGTCAATCATGTGGCCAGCTTGAAGTCGAGCTTACCATAAGAACAAAAGTCAAAAGAAGCCCATATTTTTAGACGAGAAAACTGTAAAGTGTCTATCTCTGATAGAAAATTGTCATTCTTGAACAATAAATGGTCGGGAATTTCAACTTTTTCGATCCATAAATACACCTTTTTATGACTGTTTGGTTGACTGACCCCCAGATTGGTAGGTTGTTTACCAGTTCAGCAGATTAAGCCGGATTAGTTTTTTTTCAAATCGTTTGGTTTTTCTGAGATTGGTTGGTTCATTGGTTAATTGATTGTTTCCGAAATGCATTGGTTGCGCCTCAGATCAGTTAATTGGTTATGGTTAGTTGGATGACTCCCACATTGGTTGTTTGATTATCCCCAAATCATTTGGTTGCTTCCCTGATTAGTTGGTTGACTACCTGATTGATTGGGTGGTCGTTTTTCAAATTGGTCGCTTGCTTCTCAGATCAGTTAGTTGGTCGGTTGGCACTCAACTTGGTTAGTTGTTTCCTAAATTAGTTGATTACTTCCCAGATCAGCTGGCTGGTTGTTTGGTCGGTTGATTGACTCTATTTCTATCTCCGTCTTTCCTTTATTCTTTCTCTCATCTTCTCCTTTCTTTCTCTCCACTTCTCTTCTTCTCTCCTTCTCTCCACTTTTCTTCTCTTTTTCTCTCCTCTCCTCTTTTTCTCTCCTCTTCTCTTTCTTTCTCCCTGAAGTGTTGATTTTCCCGAGCGGCTGAGAATCACCAAAGTAGCTTCGGATCCAACTACGTCGGCGGCATCCGTTATTTTTCAAAAAAATGTGAAACCAAGCGTCCTCTTGAAAGCTCTAGAAGACTAAAATATCACGGCTAAAGTTTTGGAATTCAAATGACTAGGATTATCCGACTACATTTTCACCACTTCAGATTTCGGGTGGGGGGAGTTCCCATAACACGCCCCCCCCCCAATTACATGTATGGAAGGAAGGATCGTACCGATGCATAGAAGATGAGAAAGTCATCAAAGGTCGGTAGCTCCTCGCCGAAAACGCATCAGTATTATTAAGTTTTTCGTTTTTGCTCTTATTCGTTTCTTTTTCTTATTCGTTTGCTTTTCCCTTCAAATTTAGTTACGTTGCACTTCGCAGTTTTTTAGTCCTAATTTTTCATTGGCATTCGAAAAATGTCGTCAATATAATGTCAGTTATTATTACAGAGAACATCAGGAAATTAGGTCAATGCCTTACGACGTTCTTCTCCCTTTGCAAAATTGTTAATTTTGTTCAGCGATCGAATATATGCATCCTATTTTTTGCGCAAAAAATGAACCTTCAGCAAATGCTAAGATTATAGTAATTAGCTATACCTCGCGAAAATTCAAACTGCCGTGAATATGGTATGATGTCCAGCCAGATAGAAGCGGAAGTCTGCTAGGTGCAGATTTTAGCCAGTTTATAATGTTTCAACTCATTTAGTTATAACTTATGATCATGTAATTAATGCATAGTGAGAAAAATTTAGCTCAAGTGCATGGTGTTAGGAGAGAAGAAATATAGAAAACATTTTAATCTTTTCACGGGAAATCGTTTCCAGTACAATTTTTGATGATTGTTAGCTAATGTCAATTTCATGCAGCGGGATCAGTAAATTTTTCATCACATTTTTATCACACTCAAGATTAGATCAAACTCCGCCAAATTTCGCGCTTTACTAACGTATAAAATTCTTGCTAAAGCATAGTTTTTTTGAGTCAGCATTTACGCACTCTTCTGAATCAAAAGATTGAAAAGTTTCCATCGGTTGATTTGACATCAGGTTCTCCTTCATTGCTTTAATCTTTCAAGATAAATCCTTCTTCTTGAACTCTATCATTCCAGCCTCATGTTGCTATTCCGGTCGCCCATCTCCTTTTTCATAAAATTTTGACAATCCTTTATCGCTTGAACTTTTAGCGAAAACATTACATACATTTGATTTGATTGACTTGTATTTTAAGTGCACGGCGCGATTACAAGTATAGATACTTTATTAGATTAATGTGACCATTTTAATTCTTCATTGGGCGTGCAAAAAATGCATCAGTTTACCCAAAAATGTTCTAGATTCGCATCTGAAATCGATATTTGACTTATCCTAGAAACATGCGAACCTTGATCTCATGTTTTCCATCCATTCTAAATGAAAATTTGCATTCCTTGCACAGAACCACTCTCATCTGGCTCAGAAAAAGAACTCACTGGGCTTTTCACTTATTTTGCAGTCAATGTCGGCCCCTACAGAAATTTCATCAATTTATTTTGCCCTGCAGTTAAGGTGAAAAAAGTTGTAATCGATATCAGTGTGTCTGTGTATGGTACCGGCCGTTTTCAGGCCTTTGTGTTGTTTCTCCTCCATTTATCTAGAGAAACCAGTCTTCATCCAATTATTTGTCTTTTGTGAACGATGACTGGCCAAAAGGAAGCTTGTTAACGACAAAAGCAAGAGAAGGAGGAGCGGATTGGTTAAAGCTGGAAAGCTGGCTTTAGCCGGTCTTACATAAGATTTTATGTTTTTTGCGTTTTTCTAGTTTGTTTTGCTTTTCGTCCGGAATGATTAAGCTCGCGAAATATCCCAGCTTCTTCTAATGCAGATTATACATCGATTCTGCTACTTCTATCCTCAATTCGCCTCTCTCTCCAAATCAGATGCGGCCATCGTTACCCTGGCAGAAAAGGCGTGTGTTTTGTCTATTCTCTTTCTTTTCTACTAACAACGAAGACAATTTCTCTTTCTCTCAATTCGGATCGTTATCGACATCGTTAGCATAATTTTTTGTAAAAATTTGCATATTGAGTAGCCATATTTGTAAAGTCCAGCGCTTTTTTGTTGAATGTTTTAATCAAAATTAGTTTTACTATTTATTCGTTAATTGGACAAATTTTCTAAACATGCTTGGAAAATATGTCACGTATTTAATGGAGAAGTTTAGCTGGAAGAAAAGCAAAGATGAACAGGTGTGCGAAGATGTTGCAGCTTTTGTTGTGAAAATTGGTGTTCTGCAGCTTGTTTCATTGTTGTGAGAAAGTTTTATGCTTCAATGTGCTAAGCCGCTTCTTCAGAAATGTTTAAGTTGGGCTTAAAAGTAGAAATCGGTAAAATTAAATCATGATCTTTAATAGAATAACAACCAACTGACTTGAATCTATACTCAGTTGTATGGTTCATTTCATGTTTATTCGCTAGTATGCATGAAAATGTGTGCTCAGTTAATGGATGGTAAGTCAAAATTGATAATCCTAGTCAGAATCGTCCATAATTTTCAAAGATAGGCCAGCATAAGTTTTCAAGGAGAGATACCATATCTCCAAATATAGATTTTTCGCTCTAAAACGCGATTTTTCCCTTTTTTGTAAAATTTTAGAACGAAATATAGTCTATGAATTCTTATTTTTTTGTCAAACCTCAACCTTGGTATGATTTTGAGACAGAGCAAACAGAGTTTGTAATCTCCCAACGTGTTGAATTTTAGCAAAAAAAGTAAATTTTTCAATATTTTGTAGCTGTCTTATTATGGACTTTTGCTCAGCTGGTTCAGATTTTCCGAATGCGATGCGATACTACTGATGAAAGTCCTTTTCATCAGACATGCACAGCAACGATTCTCCTGGAGGGACGTCCTATGACTTTTTCTGGGGAGACTCGCAAAAAACAAAAAAGAGTTCCGCAGGTATCGTTATCATACATGATATCTGCACATTTATCAAAAGATTCTTGTTCAAAAAAAGTTCGGGTGGGGTATCTGATGATTTTTTCAGTCAAGGTGGGAGTATCCGGGGTCTCTGGTAGCGACGTAAACCCCCGCCCCTATGTGCATCTATGCTTCTAATCATACATGTAACGTGGCCCCGAGGTCTGGAGGGGGGTTCGGGCGACTTTTTTTAGGCCGGGGGTCAGTAATTCCCAAAAGTTTGGGGGAGGGGTCTCTCAAGGAAAAAGAATTCGATTTTTTCACGAAAAAAAGTCCGAAAAATAATTCAAAAAATTGTAATTTGTAAATTGTAAAGACTGAAAAAATGTATTCATGGCGCGAAGCGCACAGAAAATTGACATTTTTTACCATTTTTTGTTCAAAAATTGACATTTTTCAGTATTTTTCGACCAAAAGTATGGGGGTCCCTACGGCTACCATATGGCTAGCCATTGGATTTGAAAATCCTGGAGAAGCGGTCGCCCAATGGCTAGCCATATGGTCGACGATTTCTGGAGGGGGTTCCCATAGCGGTCCCCCCCCCAATTACATGTATGCTTCTAATTTTGTTCTAGTTTCGGGCATGTTCTCGCTATTTTTTCTTTCTTTCTAAAATTTAAAATTTTCGAACCCTATGTGAATCAGCTGGTCATTTTTTTCTCGGTTCCCAATCACCCGGCGGCAGCTAAATTGGTTCTTTTCGGTCATTCTTTTTCTAGAAAATAGGCTGCAGGGTTTTTTATGTCGTAGAGACTAATCGCGGAATAATTCCGTTGCTTACCGTATCTTTGTGCGTTGAAGTGGATGATTCAACCGAAGGAATGTAGATTGATAAGATTTTTTCATTACATGGATAATGTAGGAAGCAAATTTGCTGAACTAAAAATAGATTTTGTTTCGTAAAATATTCAATCTGTATAATTAATAATTATATTTCAGATAAATTTTTTTGCGAGTCGCACTAAACTTTCGGTTTTCAGTTTGCATGCTTCTTCTGCTATGCACCATGTAGATCTTCAAACTGAATGTACCTAACACAGATGTTTTTTGATGATGGCATGCATACATGCACTGCACATGGGGAATAGAGGGGTAAACTCTCCTACTTGGGACCGTGGATACCCCATGACCCAAAAAATCCCAAAACATCTCCCTGAACTTTTTCGAAGACAGTTTTTTGATGATTTTTATGCATAAAATATTTGTGGAGCATTTCTTGGTTTTTTGCTTACCTACCCCTCTACTCACCCTCGCTGAAAAGTCCGAGAACATTCCTCCTTGAAAATTCTTGCCATGCATGTCTGATGCCATAGCATCTGACAAAATTTGATAGCACGCAATTGTTTGAAAATAAAATTGAAATTTTTTAGCAAAAATCATTGGCTCATTAGAATTTTCGGCACTTATGCATTTTATCGCCTATCAAATTTTTTCGAAATATTTTTTACGCATAGTTTTTATGGTTTGCACACGTTAGGCTTTGGCTTAGGCTTAACTTTTTGGTCAGGCGTGGGCTTATGCTTATATATCTGTGTGTAAAAAACTGGGAGAAAAATCGATTTACCATGAAATGTGTAAGTACTGAATTTTCTTTCATATCAATAACGTGCTATATTTTCCTGTGAAACATCGATAAAATATTCCACATTATTTTAAGCTCTCTGGAAAAATACCGAAAATCCCCGACTTTTACTACAATAGCAACCACAACGGCCACCTTTTCAACGCCGCCTGCCCAGCACCGGCCGTTAACTGGCAGATCGTACAACAAGCAAACGGAGCGCCGCCTGCTTTGACGCCCGTCGATTTGAACGGCAATTCGCCGTTGTTCACTCAACAAGCGTCAGCGGCGGCCATTACAACGTTAAGCGGCGTCGGCGCCGGTCACCAAAATTGGGCCGTCATCGGTGACGATACGACGACGACGTCGAATAATGACGGCGGACGGGAAACACCCCAAACGCCGACTTATATGATGAACGGCGGACACCAAAGTCGTTGGGCGGCATGCTTCCCACCGCCGTCGATTTTGCCGTTGTGGTGCATAACGTCGTCTAGTCAAAATAGTGAGTTTTAGTTGCGGAATATTATAGATGTATCGGGTACCCGGACCCGAAATGAGACCCTTACCCGACCATTTTGTTGGTTTTACGTTGATTTTACGGACTAAATCAAATTTCTAATATTTCCAACATTTTAAGTTCCGTAGGAAATAGGAATACACTGTTCAGGTTATTGAGGAAAAGCGCACATATCGTCGCTGCTCCGACAAAATGTTCTATATTCATTTTGATGTTTTCAAGATAAACGCCTCCAAAGTTTTCATAGTGTACGACTAATCGACTTTCGATTCCCTAATTCTGAATTTCTTAGTGAATGGGTAAACTAATGGATGTATAACCTTTTGTCTAATATAAATTACGTTACAGCAAGACCTTAAAACGGGTCTACTTCTATTTTCCTGAAAAGTAGATATAGAACCTTTTATTGAAGCTGCGACGATATTCAATACGCAGATAGAATACTTGATAAATAACAGACAACAAAGATGCCGTTCTTGCCCCTTTTGTTCATGATACAGCTTTTTATCGGACAATACTAGTTACTAGCTCGTATCATGTTTCGTTTAATTATTTTTTCGAGCTTCTCTGTAAATGAAAAATCTTTATTTGGTTGAAAAATCCGTCTTCGCATCTGTTCTTAGCTAATTTCTGTTCTAATGTACGCACCTCTACAAGGGCGCTATGAAGGGAGGGCGATCGTTTCCCCTGTCATGGCGGGCTAATCATTGACTACATGATTGTTCATAAATATGAGAAAATACATTTTGGTGGCTGGTTCGTTTTAGAAGCTCTAAACCCCAAATTTTCCGGCGCTCGGCATCTGAATAGACAATATTTGTTACAAAACAGTTTGGAAGCATACATGTAACGGAGCTCCGAGGTCTGGGGGGGGTCGGGGCACTTTTTTGGGGCCGGGGGTCAGTAATTCCCAAAATTTTGGGGGGAGGGGTCCCTGAAGGAAAAAAAATTCGATTTTTCCATGAAAAATGTCCGAAAAACGGTTTAAAAAGTAGTAATTTTTGTCTAAAAAATGATAAAATATGTACTTATGGCGCGAAGCGCCGAGAAAATTGACGTTTTTGACCATTTTTTGTTCAAAAATTGACATTTTTCAGTATTTTTCTGACTAAAACTATGGGGGTCTCTAGGGCTACCATATGGCTAGCCATAGGACTGGAAAATCCTGGGGGGTCGCCCAATGGCTAGCCATATGGTCGACGATTTCTGGGGGGGGGGTTCCCATAGCACTCCCCCCCCCCCCCAATTACATGTATGTTTGGAAGTGACTTTCAGCAATTCCAAAAATTCTTCAAATAAAGATTTAGCATTTTTGTGCAATTAGTAGGATTACAGTCTCAAATTTTCTAGCACGTGTTGAAGGAAAATTATACACTACTACAATTCAAGGCAGAAAAGTCTTTCGGGAAGTCATTCAAGTGCATCAAGGAAGATGAAGCATTATTTTGAATTCAGATGCATTAATGGAGGTCCAAATAACACATTTTACCAGCGCATCGCCGAGGCCATATTCACGATCTTCTTATAACTCAAAGGAAACTTTAACAATAAATCAATTAAAGCATTGTGGTGCATTTTAAAAGGTGGAAATGTCGAATTTTCCAGTTAATGGAAAAGTTCAAAAAATTTTCCCGTCCTCTGAAAAATCCGGTACGCCCTTGCTGCACCTCTACATAGAGTTGCATTTGATTACATTTGTCAAAAATATTGCATCAAATCATCGAAAAAGTTGAAATTCTTGAACAGTCAAAATTTATGCGGAACAACCAAACTAAAAGAAAAATGGTAAACAGAACTACTTAAATCCAAGCGTATCCCAGCAAATTTGACACAGTTCAACTCCATTCGACTCTATATATCATTTTGCGTTCTTCAAGTATGTTATATTTAGGATCAAAAGATCTATTCTTGTGTAATGTCAAAGATCAAGAAGTTAACTTGTCTCCAAATGGTTTAAAACCCTTATAAAAAGAACTGAGCCCTCAATCTAGTCAACCATATCGGTAATCGCTTTCGAAGCAAGACGCATCACGTTGACTTGGTCCGCTTCATGATGCTCGAACTCATTTTCTGCGTTGGTTATTGATTTCCCGACTGCTTTCCCTTCAGTTTATTTCTTCTTTCATTAATACAGCTTTATAATTATATATAAGTAAATAGGTGTGCATAGTCGTGTTCATTCCAGAAAATGTACTTGCCTGCCTACTACCAAAGTCTTCGGAATATTTTATCAGTACAATACAAACATTACAGTTGCCAGTAGCCTAAAGAGTCGTACTTTTTAACGTAAATTTTTTTGCTAGCTTTTACTCGGCGTTGCGAGCTTCAGCATTCATCTGACACATTTTTAGCTAACGATTACTTTTGGATCGGTTCTCGAAGTTCCTTGTGTTTGAAGGAGGACTCAGTTTTTAAAAATTTTTATTCAAAATTTTCCCATTAATCTTCGAACTTTTTCCGGTTGTTTACTTCGCGTTTCGCAACAACCGCTTTCGATGTTGATCAATATTTTGATAGTTGAAAGAAATCATAAAAAAATAGACTCGATTTTTGTTTGTGCTTTTTTTTCTAAGGTCATAAATAAAATGTAGTATGCTAATTGCTCTTGCAATCTTTCTCATTGTTCAAAGAAGGAACTTGTAAGAAACTTCTTCAGTTTATTGTACCAAGTCTAGAACGTCGAAATTCACCATTTTTAGCTTTCGAAACAGAGTGCAAATTTTCTGGAGTATTGATTTTTAAATTTTTGAATGCTGATATTTGGAAATATTTTCAGCATGCATTCAAGTTCATTTTCAAATAACATGCCTGAATCATTTCTAAGCATTAATTTCACTACCGGGACAAATTAAAACCATCAGTATCACTAAAAAATTCTCTAGTGTTAATTTTGGAATAACCTCTTTCTGTTATTCGTCGAATAGTTAAAAAAAGTCGCTCAGCAATAGTTAAAAAAAAGTAGCTCAAACATGTAACTGTACTCCGGGGTCTTGGGGTAAGGGTAACGCGAATTTTTTGTGGGTAGTATCATCAATTCCCCAAAATTTTTATATCCATGACCGTTTTTGTTCAAAAATGATCATTTCTTACTGAAAGTTTACCTTTTTCAGTTTTTTTCGATCGGAATTTCGACCATATTATTTGGTGGATCTGAAGGGGGTCACTAGACTGGCCATATGGCCTAGGATTTTTTTGTTGAAGTTATTGCGGCACTTTCCCAGGACCTAGACATTATTATGCTGATGTGCTGATGTTTTCAACAAGCTAGGGAGTGCCGTCATCCAGCTGGAAGACCAAGAAAATCAGTTAGAAATCAACTATTCATGATAAATTTTGTCATAAAAGCATAAATCCTATGAATTTAGAGCTAAGGCAGCTAACTAAAAATTTGGATTTTTCATCCAACTAGAACTTCCGCTATTGCTCAGCACTGTTTCCCCAATTACATGTATGTACGCAATTATCCTCCTCATGTTTTCACAAAAACTTTGGTCTCAAACACAAAACCCTTATGTGAAAAAAACGAATTTAGGGAAAATTTTAATGTTATAAAAAATCTTACCTTTTCTCTCAAACTGATACGTTTTCAAAGTGCCAGTTCTCCATCTTCACAAGAATCCAGATTTCTTTTTTGGAACATTGATAGTTGAACAGATTGAATGAACATTAGTGTATCTGTCATATTTCTATTGATGGCTTATATTCTCGTTTTCCACGCGTTTCTTGTTGTACCAAAATTGACATTTGATTTAAATTCAAATTCATGTTAATTTTGTATAAGGTGTAGTACAGTAACAGTGGTACACAGTTTTGTCTACGAATGTGTGCATTATACCGTATTTCGTTTATGTATATATCTTTCAAAAAAGTATTAATGGAAAGAATTCAGCAAGCACTTATTCTTTTCTGCTTTCTCAATCTCGATGCTGTCTTTTTCGAATCACTCACTTTTTGTCATCTCTAGACTACTAAATAACGTTTCGTTAAATTTTTGTCATTCTCTTGATTGCACGCGTATCGTCAGCAAATTATCTCTTCTCTATCTGGGGAAGTGTACCATATTTAAAATAATTAATCAAAAATTGGAGAGAAGAGAACACATACTTCTAACGTTATGTTCTTTTTGCTGTCCTTTTCATTAGAAGATTTTGCCGTGTATATGAAGTGTGTTATATACGCGTCATACTTAATACGCCATAATAACCATAAAATCCTTTTCCTGCTGAAAATTAGGCAAAAAATAAAGGAAAATTTTCGACTTCTCTTTCCTTTTCTCTCCAAACTGAAAGAAATTTCCTATTGAAACCTGTTGAAATTTTTTTTCTTGAACGTTTTCTACTATGTACATATACGTTGCTGCATTGCCTTCTTTGATGCAATAAAACTTGTCGAAAGACCTTAATCCGTTGAACATGACACTTATTTGAATTTATTGGCAAGTTATTTGAGCAGTGGAGTGAGTCGATCCAAGCTATTGTTGGTTTTTTTGCGAATGGAATCGCTTTTTTGATTCTACACTGCCGAGTGTAGTTCGGCTATCTTTGGTGGCACCCCGTGAATAAATTCTTGAATTGGAATCTTTCAATTTTTTAAACACGCTTTTGAATGCAGGTAAAAATGTTCAAGCGCAGGGAAAGATCAGCAGGTTCTTTAGTTCATTAATTGAAGTTTTAACATTTTTGTCTAGGTGCAAACTTTGAACATTTTTTCTAGATTTGTGCAAAAATATTTTATCCCTGCATTTATGAGCCATTCATCACAATGGAAGAAAAATAGAAAATTTTGATTTTTTGTCAGATTGTTTTGAATGCGACACAATCATTATCGTACAGACGGTAAAAACATAATTAAGCCAGATTTTGAAAAAATTCTGCATTTTCGAATTTTCTACTAAAAACTTATATATGTCTGGGTTCAGAGCTGATCAACGTGCTGACATTGCCGGTCAGATAGTACAGTCGTCTACTTGCTAAAAAACCAAAAAATTAGCTTGAGATCAACCGTTTCTGATAAATTTGAGCGGAACAGAGAAAATCGGGCTAATCTTTGAGCTTAAAACTGCGTTCTGCGAACTTGACTTTAAAAATCATTCAACCAGCCAAAAATTTCGTTTCTTCAACCAGCAAGAACGTTGGACATTGTCCAACATTGTTTGCAGTTGAACTCCTTCCGGCACGTGAAGTCATAAAAATGTTTAGATATGATATGCACGAAAAATCGTCAATAGTAATCGAAAACATATCTATTTTCATCAAATCAAAATTGTGATGAAACATTTTATATTATGAACGTCGTCAAAAGTCATGTGATAGGTGGCAGTATGTAACCTAACGCTATAGTAGTCTGAAGTGATTGTCTCGCGGTCAGCTTTTTCCGATTTGTTGCTTTAAACTTCATTTTCGAAAGGCATTTAGCCCATGCAGGTTATCTAGCTTCCACATTCTTCACTATTCCATCCACCTTGCATTTCTTTGACGTCACTAAACATCATCAATGGGGCAACCGTACTTTGACATTGTATCCTTTTTGCTCGTTTTTTTGCCAATTTGTCCTTTAGCTCCTTATTCTTACATATTGCTGCCTACACTATAACCCATACTATATTTCAGTCGGCCGGCACGCGTAAACACTGGGGACGGTTGCAATATTTGGGTTCAAGTCCGAGTTCGCGATTATCTCCAGCAGAATAATCGCGAGCTCCTCATTAGCAGTTGCAATAACCTAGGGATGATCTCGACGTCGCGATTATCTTGAGCTCGGACTTAAACCCAAGCTCGAGCGGTGCGGTTTTTATCAATTTTTAAGTCTAATTCTGATCGCGACGTCGGTTTCAGTTGTACACAAAAGTTAATCGTCTTAGGTAGCAAGTTTAAGTCCGAGAAAAATGTTTTTTTCTACATGTTTTGGAATGAGCTTGTGTTTTTTTGACTATATCTTTCAAAGAAATTAAGAATCATTAGGTACCTGCAATTGTGTTCATGAAATAGAGGTTTCTACAAAAGTCGGTGTTTCCTAGCTGTAAGAGTATGTTATTATAATTACTCCTAAATGGACAAATCGCTTACAGAAACTTTTTGTAGAGTCTTACCGCAGAAAATTGTGAAAGTTAGTTGAGTTGGCTGATAAATTTGCAGCTCTATAACGTGTTATTCAGCAGAAAATCAAAAATATATAATTGGGTATTTACTCCAGAAGCATTATAAGAAAAGTAAAACTAGGCTATAGTTATTGTAAGCAAGTGCGGATTTAGGGCGGGCGGGGGGAGGCGGCCGCCTACCCCCGAAACTTTTGAAATACGATTTTTTTTCTGTATACCTATAGGAAAATTTGAAAAATTTTCGAAAATATTTTAAATTTTTTTTTTGAAAAATACTTAATTTTGAACACCGCCCCCCTGAAAAAAATTTCTGGATCCTCCACTGTGTAAGTATGAATCTATAGAATCGTTCTATTACAAATTTGCTTTAAAAATTCGTCTCATAATTTGTTGATTCCATTTCTAATTCAAATTTACATTTCTTTAATTTCTGACTAAGAAATTCATTTATTTCATTTCTTAATTAATCTTTATTTTCACTTCTCATTCTAACTTATTCCTAATTTTTTCATTTTTTTCGCCAATTTTTTGAACTCTTCCACAAAACACGTTGCATTCATCACATTAAATGGCTATGTATGTTTTCTCACGAATCGCGAGTTCGAATTTTTCATCGCAACCCGAAAAAGTTGAAGCCGAGCTCGCGATTATCTAATGCTCAACATTAACGACTTGATATTGAGCTCGCGATGACCCACAGCATTAGCTATCGCGATCGGCCCATGGAAATTAGTTTAACTGGTTATTCATAAACTTTGCCTCCTTACTTGAACGAAGCATAAATTTTCTGTCTTTTTTCGGCAACATTGCTGTCGCCTGTCATCATGTTCTTTTTATCTCATATTTGTAATTAGAGAAGAATCTAGCCTATGAAGCTCATGACGCACATAATCTCAAAAGTTTGAAACTCATAAGTAAGATTTTTTTTGTTTAGCTACAGCCATTAAGCCAGCTCTCGTCAATTTCATCACTTTATTAGTGCAGGACTAATTGGTGCTTTTTAATTCGTCCAAATTTTTACGAACATCCGTCCCGTTATCTGGTTCTCCGAAATCCACTTTTTGAATTTAATCGATGAAACTATTTTCAGTTTATTGATTTATGTCGTCCACTCTACGTTATTGACTGAAGATTTTTGCGAGATCAAATTTAAGCCCGTAAGAACTAATGTATAAAAAGAGAAATAGGAGTCGTGCTCTTGATATTCAATGATTTTTTATTCTCCAATTTCGGATTTTCCCCCTCCCCCCAAACTGGTCGGATCTCTTACAGGTATGCTCTAATCAGTAGCATTTACTATGCCAGTGTTGATATGAGTGATGCTTTTAGCTAATCTGGTAAAAATTTGCCACCATTTTTGTGCTTGAATCGATATTTGGGACTGCATTCGTTGGTCGATGCCTGTTATTTCGGTATTTCGTCTCACTTTGACGCCCGTTTCACTTTGGTGCCCCGTCTTAGTCTGCTTTTCAGTATTTATGCTGATCATTCATTTGAGTAAGAAGCGATTACAAAATTTTCAGGGTCGTTGATCGGTAGGAGTCGGCTTTGCAGTGGCCTAGAAAAATCATGTGTACAGCTTGTAATGTAACATGAAGATTTGGAGAAAATTGAAAATTGATGAGAAATTAGCAGGCCATTAAAGAGATATTACAGTAACGCAAACGGTCAGGCCCCTAACGTGCTAGTTTTTGAAGAAAAAAAACACGCAAAAAAAGAAAAACGAAAAATGAAACGTAAGAAGAAAGTGGGAACACGAAACAATGATTTTGCAAGATTTCAGAAAATCAACAGAGTAGAAAGTGAGCGAGAGAACGAAAATCAAAAGATGAAATAAAACAAAAGTAAAAGAAAATAATAGCGAAGGGGAAATGAAAAAAGAATATCAGGACAGATTAATGGAGACATAGAATTGTGTGACTCAAAAGGATGATAATAGAAAGGAAGAAACTGGAACATGGGGGACAAATAAAATAGAAACAGTGAAGAAATGTTGTACAGAAAATAAAGGAGAAAGATTAAGAAAATGATTTTGCACAAAAAAAACAGCAGGTTACTAAAAGGTTCCAGCAAAGTTTCTTACAGGAAAGTCTTGAAGATCTTTTATAGCGCAATGGAAAATATAAAATGAAACTGTTCGTAAAATTTGCATATACATAAAAACACACATACTAGGTACCAAAGTAAGACGGGCGCCAAAGTAAAATACAACTTTGGCGACAAAGTGAGATGGGGCACCAAAGTGAGATGGACGCCAAGTTGCGACACAATCGTTATTTTTGTTGGTGTGCTTATTCAATAGATTATTAAAATTTACTGTGAAGCACCTGTTCGGTTTCTCTAGACCTTTCTTTCTAAAACTCATAACTTTTTAGATAACACCGCACCACCGCAAAATAATGATCAGCCTGCTGAAACTGTGGTAAACTCCTATTACGTCAACCCCAGAATGGTCAACGAGGCGACGGCTGCTTACAAGGAATCAGTGACGCCCGTCGTCGGGGTGCAAAAGATTTCCTTGGGTACGCCTGTCGATGCTGCTTACGTTGTGCGCCAAATCGCGGAAAACGCACAACCGTTGACGCCTAATGATATCGAAACACGAGCCGAGAATGGAAGTAATTTTTCTAAGCATTACTATACCTTTCAACACTTTTTCCGTTTTTGACAGTTTGATGAAGTTGAGTAAACTGATGAAATATTTTCTGGGAAAGGTCTTACCTTCTCGCCTATAGTCCTCCTGATATTTGCTCCGTGTTGTAACAGTTCCTCTTCTAGATCACGTGAAGAGCCCATGCGAAAATGTTATCACTAATCTTGATGTGGATCCCGCTTCGGCATTATCGAGCGCTGACATAGAAATGGAGTCTTTGAGATACAAGTTACAAAAACAGCTAGAATATTACTTTTCGAGGTAAAGAGGAATTTTCACTTTGAGCTTTTGATATTGTGTTGAGCAACCGAAAGGAAAATTTTACAGAGAAAATTTGACAACCGACGCTTATTTGAAATCCCAAATGGACGGCGATCAGTACGTGGCGATCAAAACGATCGCAAATTTCAACAAAATCAAAAAAATGACATCCGACCTCGACTTAGTTATCTCGGTATTACGAGGTAAAAATTTGTACTAAAAATTATTTGTTATCAATATACGTGGGCCAGTCGAAAATAACATTCTGTTTTCAGCTATGTTACTTCAAACTTCACTCAAATTTTGTCATTTTTCCTTTGTAGAATCTTTGGTCGTGCAAGTCGATGAGAAGGGTGAAAAAGTCAGGGCTGTATCTAAACGTCGCACTTTAGTTCTACGTGATATTCCGGATGAAACATCAGAAGCTGTAAGTTTCTATTGTACTCCGGCACTTCTAACTCGTAACTTCCATAAACCCAGAAACATACCTCAACATAGTTTATTGGTTCATCTTGTACCTGCCAGTTTATAAGTTTTTTGAACCGCCTTCTTGTAAAGCCAAATAGAGGCTGAAGCACTGTTTTTTTAGCGGCACACCCATTAGCAGTGCCGCTAATGGCAGTTTGACTCCATCAGCACAAAAAAATGTTATTAGCGCGCAGTAACTTATTTCTTTTTACAATAGTGATCAAGTTATTAGTGATTGTGTTAAGCATTATTGAGAAATGTGTTATTGTGAACGTATATTTCGACAGCGTTCTTTAAAACGTACCTACCTATATTCACAGGGTCGTAGTCGAGAAAAAAATTTTCCGGCGCCTAGCGCCGGGAAAATTTTCAGGTTTTACATTCTAAAAGGCTGGAAAATGAATCTTCATAACAATAAAAATAAATCGTAATGAAACTAATGCATCGTAGTACCCTTGCTATCCCGGCGCAGAGCGCCGGGTAAATTTTCGGATTTTTGTGCTGCAAAATGCTGGAAAATGTATATTCCCAACAATTATTCCTGGATAGAAGCTCTAAATTTACAGTCTTGTAATTATGTTTTTATCGTCTTGCAATCGCAGATTGAGAAGGTTCACGTTTCAAAACCTTGGAAAATTCCAAACGAGGCGAGAGAATAAAATTCTGAGAAGTGATGAAAAATCTCAATTATCAGCAAATTATTGACTCTTGACTAAATCTAGTTGGTAAAAAAGAGATGAAGTAACGGCCGCGTTTGATAGAAAGCAATGACTGTTCGACCGGCGCAAAATTTTGACGTTTTGACGTTCTGAAATTCACCAAAAATAATCTTTTCGGTTTTGAAGTGAAAAAAAATATTTTCTTATTGAAAAAATATTTTCTTATGAAAAAAATGTCCAAAGCTTCTTCCTTATCTCGAAATTTTATTCCCTTAAAGATCGCATTGAGGAGAAAAACGGGGCTTCAAACGATACGAGAGAAAAAATTGTAAAGATTGATGGAAAATATCGACAAAATCAGAGCACCCCATGGGGGGTATGGGGGGTATTACCCCCGTCTTAGATTTGGAAATTCATTTACTACCCCCATAAAAACAGCTCACTATAGCAAAAAATTTTGGTAGACTTCATCCTCTCGCCAGTAGGTTATACTAATTGGAGAAAAATTGTAGAATGTGTGATTCTGAGGAATTACTCACTGCTCTTTTTGACACATTTACTGAGCAAATAATAATGAGAAAGTATGCAACTTCTGTGCCATATAGCGATTTTTAGGAAAGGATATCAGCACATTAATATATACTACTTGTAGGAAATCATTATAAATATGATTGGGAGATGAAATAATGCGTTATGTATATGTGATTAATCGAAAAATCGCCCCTTGGGAAGAAAAACATTATGTTCTTAAAATTCTGCCTCTTCATGCTCTCCTTTCCTTTTCCCCGCTTCTGCGTTGGGTCTTCTGTGCGCATATGGTTACCCTAGCTGTGGCATACTTTCCTGCTATGAGTTGAGACATGTGAGGTCTGTTGACATGGATCAAGAGTGGTACCTGGTTTCAACCTCGTGGTTCATAATCTAATAGGATTAATAATACTAAAGCCACATTCGGCATGAGCACTTTCAATTGAAAGCAGCCGGATTTTTGAAATGTGCAGGAATCAGTTGACACGACAATCTTCAATGTCTGACTATTCTCTGCATATAATTAGTACATTCAAGTTACATGATTGGGAGCTGGAAAATGGGGTTGAAATAGTAAATAGTTTTTGACTGTAAAAAGTGTAAAGTAGGGGCATTAATCATTTTTGTAAGTTCGAAAAACTACAACTCCCCCTCCTTAGCAAAAAATTGAGAGCAAAAAAAAGGTCACGGCATATTTCAAGGGTACTACCCTTAAAATTTACGATTTTATCCCTACCTAAATTTTCGATCTTGGGGACCCCTGGACAAAATGTTTTCTTGTAACTAATAGAAAAGAGATGAGGTACAATTCAGTTGATTGAAACTGCTGAATGTTAAGTTGTAAGTGGAAGTAGATATGCTAACGGCCATGTCGGATAAAAAACAATGACTATTATACTCACTGACCGGCGCGAAGCGCCGGAAAATTTCAAGATTTTTCTTTGTGAGAGACACGAAATCAACGACAAGGTCCCAACAGCCTTGTATATTCATCATTGTAAATTCTGAAACAAAAATTTGGTCATTAGCGCTCCGCGCTAATGACCAAAATTTTTCATTAGCGCGGCCCATGTTTTATTAGCGCCGCGCTAAAAAAACAGTGGGCTGGAAGCAAAACTTATGCCATAATTTCATCATATCCGAAATAGAAATAGTACGATCAAAGCAGGTTTTTTTCCGCACCGGTCGTTCTGCATCTTGCGGAAATCGGCCAGAAAAATTTCCGCACCACCATTAAAAACCACTAAAAACATTAAAGTTTCCGTTCCGTGTGGGAAACTCTCCACAAATTTTCCGCACGACCCCAAAAAAATTCGCACTGTGCGGAAAAAAATCTCTGGACCAAAATTGATTTTTGACCTGATTCAATATACTATTAAGTTCATCTCAGACATGCACGGCAAGAATATTCCAGGATCAGGGTCATCGGACTTTTCAACGAGAGGGGATGGGTATGAGTGAGCAAAATAACAAGAAAATTTTCACAAGCATGTTAATGATACATGGGATTTATAAAAATAATCAAAAAATGATCTTCAAAACAGTTCAATGGGATGTTTAGGCATTTTTTCGGGCCAGGCAGGGGTTTCTAGGGTTTCAGGTAGGAGTTTTTATCCTTCCTTAACTCCCCTATTTGCGCATGTATGGTTTGTCGTCTTTATTTTTTGTGTGTATCGACATTCATTGTTTCATAAAATCAGTTTCGAACTATCTGAGCCTACTGTCCAAGTATTGTCCACTATTCAATCACGAGTGAAATCTCAGTCAGAATATTGAATCCGCCCTTGCATTTTTAACTTCATTATTTTATAGGAAATTTATGAATTATTCAAAGACAAAAAATACCCTAAGGTTTCTTCCGTCGAATATTGTCATAATAACAGCTGGTACGTCAGTTTCGAGAGCGACGAAGATGCTCAAAAAGCTTACGTTCACTTAAGTCAAGAAATGGCCACTTTGAAAGGCCGACGAATATCGGTAAGAATTTTTTTAAACTACTAAGTTCAATATGTAACAGTTACATTTAAAGTCTAATTACTGTTGAAGCATTTTTTCCACATTTCGCACTGCAGGATTTAGAATGAGAATTTGTTTTCTTAGTAATAAATGTGACCGAGATTTATTTAATTGCTGATTTTTCGATTTACCTTAATTTCGGCATATCATTTTCAAGGCTCGTATCAAAAATGATCCTATACGTCGAATAGCTGTTGTCGGTCAGCAACAAACTAGCCAATCAAACGGTATGTTTTCGCCTCAAAACGTTGCGCAAACGCAATTGTCCTTTTCAACGTCTAGTCAAACGATTGACGGTTCGATTCAAAATTTAACCCTGGTAAGTAAGAACTGTAGTTTGAAAATTTTCAATTCGTGTTCATTTTTTGAATATTTACCGAAAACGCACTCTTCTTCAAATCTGTGTACTTTCTCAATATTTTAAAGCTTCTACGGTCGGGTATTTTTCCTCACATCGTGTTTTTCTTGATTTTGTAGAAAAATTTTTTCGGCATTCTCTACTCAGAACCGAAACTACTGAATAAGAAATAACCGATATTTTGGTTTTAGGATCGTCTCGCGCGTTTTTTACATGATCTCAACTGTTTGTGCGTAATTTTCTATGTTATGCAAGATATTTGGAAAGGTTTTGTCTGGAAATTTCTTTGATGATTTCTGCATAATGACGATAGACCCATTTGGAAAAAAGCCTAGTTTTGATATAATTTTTATTGTAAAGTAGTTTTTAACTCTGCACAGGTGCCTTCTTCCGTGTCGTCCAACACCGGCGCTCTGCCCGCCGTCCATTCGCCCACGAACACTTCGCAAACGTCGTCGAACAGCAACGGCGTTAACGGTGTTAATCATAAACCGCCGATGGATCCGGTCGGTGCTTCGTCCACGACGCCCAACATCGGTAATCAACAACAGCAAAGTTTGAACGCCACGACTGTTGTGCCAATAGCAGCGGCTCCGGCGTCCTACGCTACGTTGCCAGCCGGTATTTATTTTTCTCAAATACAGTTTTCGGGTTTAGATCGCAACCTTTTGATCAAAAGAGTATGAGTGAAAAGGTCTTGATTAAAAACTATTAGACAGGAAATTTCCTCCCAAGAAGTCGCTAAATAAGAGAAACGGCAGAAAAGATTGTTCATTTTATATGAAATTGATTTATTGAATTTTCGTTCCAGAAGATTTTCGAAAGTTGTCAAATGTTTATTTTTTTCAGCTTTCCCTCCCGGAATGATATTATATGCAGCTCAAAATCCCAGAGCGTTTGCAACGACCTTGGGAGCGAATCAACAATTGATGGCAGCAGGTTTGCCGCCCAGCGTCATGGCCGGTCCACCTGGAGCGTGGCCCCAAGCTTCAGCCGGCCTATTTCCTTATATTGATATAAGTCAGGTTAGCACCAACCGCAAATCAAAGATGTATTTTGTGAAAGAAAATCAAATTTCTATTCAAACGTTCAAAGTTTGAATGAATTAATTTCATGCATAAACAATTTCTATTGCACTTCTAAAATTTATTGTGGATTGGTGACTTTTATATGACTGGATTTTGAATCTTTTTTTACCAGTTACCGCTCATTTTCCGGAAAATTATCATATGAATATTTCGTGTTCATATTCTCGCACATTCCGGCATTCTTTTCAGATTTTGACCGTACAAAACCACGGAGCTTTTAGATCTAACTACCCCCTTTTTGTCCCAACTACGTCAGCTGCAGCGGCCGCCGCTGCTGTCAATTTGGCCGCCAACGTCCAGGGTGGATACGGTGATCGTCGTAATAAACGGTAACTTCTTTTTGCTTTTTTAGAATTCACTTACTCTAATCGATTCGAATATGACATAAAGTCAAACGTTTAGCCTTTTAGACTGTAACGGATATCAAGCGTCGAATAGAATTTTCTAGGCTTATTTTTCTCCTGTGGTTTTTAGAGATATTTGGAAAATTAAAGACCAACTTATCTTGGAAATGTCAACCTGGACACTTCCAATCGGTGATTTAATAATTTCTGAGTAAATAAGTGTTTTCTGCAAATTTCAAATGTTTCCGCATATTTTCTCATATAAATTGCACCAGAAGCATACTTTTTCTATTGTAGTAACAACGGCACAAACTCCAACGGCAACAGACCTGCGCCTAACTTTAACGCTGCTGCCGGTCTTATCGGCCCGGCTACCTTTCGCGGTCCCATGAATTCCATCGCTGTCGCCGCCCATCAACTCAATATGTTGAACGACCAGGCGCGTCGTTTGACTACTGCTGGCGCCACGATGATCCCGACGTCTTTAGCAGCCGCTGCCGCTTATCCCGGCATGGCGGCAGCCCGACCGTTCGGCGGCGCTCCGTTTTTCGCCACGGCAGCGGCGCCGTGGTTAGATAGCGGGAATCATCATAGAAATTTCGCATCTAATTTACCGTGAGAATTGAGTAGAGATAATTTGTTGAAAAATTGTATCCAAAAAATTTTATATTTTCCATGGGTCTGAAAATTTTAGAATCTTTTGGGCAGTTTTTTGTAAGTGCGCGCCTTTACGGGTCGTGTCATAAATTGCCCAAAATTTTGGTAGGGAGTCATTCACAGAAAAGAAATTGGAAAATTCTGTTGCAAAAGTAGGGAAAATGGTTCAGAGTTTGAAAATTTAAACATTCGTGTGTATGTATGGGGTGAAGCGCTGAAAAAATTGAATCTATCGTCATTTTTTGTTCAAAGATATCATTTCCTACCAAAAATGGTGGTTTTCGGTCTTTTCATTCGAAAGATAGTGCCGTGAATAGAAAAACAAAGTTATCTGTGAGCTAGAAATCAACCATTTTTGCTTAATTCAATCAAAGCTTAAGCGAAACATATAGTTAGAAACACAGAACAAAAGTTCAAAAGTACTAGATTGATGCAAACATCGAATACGGAAAACTGATTGGGGGAATCAATACCGGAAGTTTTAATTCCGAAAAGCTCATTCGAATCCATTTCATTATTAGGTCTTCTTTCACCGGTGCTTACGCCAATGCTCACAATCGTAATAATAGTAACGGTGGATTGTCAATGAACGCAAATCGTCATCCGAGTATTAATAATAGTACTAATAACGATAGTCACGCTAACGGGAATAATCACAGTCGCGGGTATAGTGGTCGTTCATCATATCAATCGAACAATTCGGACTATTCCGTAAGTGATTAGTTCATTTCTTGGGATACTTTTGATTGTCAAAACCAATACTAAATTGAAGAATTGATCATCATTTGAGCATTCTGAGAATTCATCGGGAGTGTTTTTCTAAACGGCTGAAATCTTTGATTTTTGTCTGGGTTCGAATTCATGTTTTCTAGAGGTCCCCAAGGTCAGATTTTTCAGGTAGGGGTAAAATTGAAAATTTTCGGGGGTAGTGTTAACTAAATGTCCACTAAACACGTCATTTGGTCTCAAAATTAGGCAGCCAGTGATCGATTTTAAGGACTTTAGGTAGGGGTCATACCCCCTCATACCCCTTCCCATGGGGCATTCTGATGTTTTCCTTCTTTTAGAAAGACGCGCTTACAAATACCAAATATCGACGACAGTACAGCAACAGCAATTACAGTAAAAATTATGGATCGAATTACAACAACCAAAACGGTAGTACGAATCATAATATCACCGCTAAATCGGATCAACAACAAGAAAAAGAGCCGCAAACGTCAGAAAATTTCGATTTACAAGCGTCATCTTTCCCGCCGTTGTCCGAAACTGTAAACATCTGTAAATCAATAAAAATTTTGAAATCTGACTTTGCATATTTTTTAGTGCCCTTCCCAACCGCATGCTAAAATAAGCTACGCTGAAAAAGCGAAGAACGGCGTCGTCACAGCGGCTGCTGCTGCGTCGCCCAACAAAAAATCGTCGACAACGGCCGCCGCTAATGATTCGTCGAACGAATCGTCTGCTGTAAATCGCGAACGATCGGGACAAAATGGAGAAGCTGTGATCAACGTAAAAAGTGAATCGAAAAATGACGTCGAACAAGCTGAAAAAACGGAAAGTTTTCACGAAAAATCATCGCGCGTAAAGTAAAATAATATTGTAAACTTTTCTTCAGGTAATTTTTCACCGAATTTCTATTCCTTACGATATATTTCAAATCTGTGTATGTCATCGAATTCCTTGTCAAAATACAACA
Organism: Romanomermis culicivorax; assembly: GCA_963922205.1. NCBI lineage: Eukaryota > Metazoa > Nematoda > Enoplea > Mermithida > Mermithidae > Romanomermis > Romanomermis culicivorax. Next base: position 978,734 of record CAWUHX010000087.1, read on the forward strand.
CTGTAGTAGTTGTTTTTCTATGCAAGATCGTCTTAAAGGTGGTAAATGGAAAAGTATTGCATTAATTTAGTCAGATCTGACATAAAGTTCGAGTTTTTGACATTCGATAAAAAAATTACTGTAGTGTCATATCAAAATGTTCTTTGTTTCCCGAATCCGGGACTACGCTGCATCGATGTGGAACCACTGAATGTTATTGTTTTCTTCACAGATTATTTTTTCATGAAGTCAAGAAAAACATACAAATTTTAAAGAAAATTACTGAAGATAATTTTCCTTCTGAATAGAGAAAATGCTCAAAAAAGATCATTGTCATTGTTCACAAAAATTTAGTTTGGATCAAATATAGGCTGGTGCATTTGCACTTCTCCAATAAACGAATTAAACTTCTGAAACTGTAAAATTTTACTGAAAACACTTTTTGATTCTAATTATCAACAAATACTATTGCTGTTCGAAAAATAAAGGCCTCTTCTCTTGTTCAATCCGATTAGATGAAATTTTATTTTTATAACATTTTCAAAATCTGAAGTACAAATTTACATATTCGGTCATAGCGCGTTCTTTTCTTCTCTTGAGTTCACTTTTCCCACTACTTTTCCGAACGTTAAAGTATTTCGTATGAAGTGACAATCGAATTTTTGTTTTGTTTTCCCATGAATTTTTCAGAATCATGATGTACTCGTATGTAGAAAAGTTCAAATGTCTGGTTTCTGTATGTTGCAACACACAGATCGCAGGCGTCTTAAAAATTTGTTATGGATTATCTCAAGTTCATTCTTCCTCCATCTTTGCCGCTTTCTCCAGGCCCTCTTAGTTTGCTTCACAAATATTTTGATTTAGGTTCTTTAATGTATATCGTACGCCTCGATTTTTTCTCCAGTTCTATATGCGCTACTGTTAGTACTGACAAGATTCTCTAGGACATACTGTGAGACTCATTCGACTCATACATGTAACGGAGCTCCGAGGTCTGGGGGGTTGGAGCACTTTTTTGGGGCCGGGGTCAGTAATTCCCAAAATTTTGGGGGGAGGGGTCCCTGGAGGAAAAAAAATTCGATTTTTTCCATGAAAAATGTCCAAAAAATGGTATAAAAAGTAGTAATTTTTGTCTAAAAAATGATAAAATATGTACTTATGGCGCGAAGCGCCGAGAAAATTGACGTTTTTGACCATTTTTTGTTCAAAAATTGACATTTTTCATGAAAAAAATGACATTTTTCAGTATTTTTCCGACTAAAACTATGGGAGTCCCTAGGGCTACCATATGGCTAGCCATAGGATTGGAAAATCCTGGGGGGTCGCCCAATGGCTAGCCATATGGTCGACGATTTCTGGGGGGGTTCCCACAGCACTTCCCCCTCCCCAATTACATGTATGGTTCGACTAATAATCCGTAACAAAACTATCTAAATTTTTTCCGAATGATGATTCCTGGTCCTGAATTAGTAGTTTGAATCATATTTTTTGTTTAAATTCTGGAAAATCTTCGACATGGGAGTTCATTATTCAATTCTATGTTTTTTCCGTATGAGAGTCTGAAAGGTGCAGTTTCCGCCCTTATATTTTTCCTAATTTAATTTACTTTTAATTATGTTTATCCTTCCCAGGGAATATTCGGGTCGGAAACAGTTTCGAAATAATAATCGTCGTTCGAATAACAACAACAACGAAAAATTTTATCATCAAAACGAGGCGAAAATCCGTTCACCGGCTGTCGCCAATCAAGACGTTTTGATTAACAATGCTCAAGAACAAACTGTTTCCGTGTGACGCAGAAAAGTACGTGAACAAATTTGTTTTTTTCTACGAAAATCGATTGTGACAAACTTTACGGTGCCATATAAATCGGCTATGGAAAAAGTTCCCCAAAAATGCCAGTTTTCGCTTGCAAATTCATGAAAAAGTGTCGAAAAACGACGATTCAACGATTCGTACCGTTTCCTTGTTTTGAATTATATAATTTAAATTGAATTATATACCATGCCTTTCCTTCGTCTCGATAACGTCACGGGACATTTTGTGATGTAAAAATTTGTGTAATCTTATATACTGTACAAGCATACGCGGTAAAAATCAGTCTTTTTAACGTTAAATTTTCTAAATTTCAACCTTTTTGGAAAGATTAAGTCTTTCTCCGAAAATTTGCGCGATTTTTTCGTCTCACTTTTTATTTTAAGTACATTATATTCCTGCATTGCTTTATGCAATTTATTTTTCGCTTTTATTCCAGATAGATAATTTTTTAAAAATGGGAACGACGATTTTAACTGAAATTTTATTGCTTAATTAGAAATTGTAAGCTGAAAGCCATATGGAAAAAACAAAGCGTTTGGTCGATAAGTTTTGGTTCAGAGACGCATTTTGCCGAGAAAAATTTTAAAGCGCCGCCCTTCATTGTAAGCAGTTTCTGTATGGCATTCTTTACACCAAATTTTCCCTCATTGTACGAAAATTTCGAAAACGTAAAAAAATTTATTTATCGTGTAAAACTTGTTGTACTTGATCGCTTTTGTTGTAAAAATGAAGAATGAACATTATGTTTGGGCTCTAAAATTCCTAAAATTTTCCACGTCCGAATGAAAACACTTGTTCATTTTTTCAATCGTTAATAACAACGAACATTATTTTTAATTGTTTCTCTTCGTTTTAACATTCACCGCATGTTACGTCCTTTTCGAATGGAAATTTCAAACGGTAAAATCGTCATTTGAAAGCAATTGAATCTACTGCGTCTTTTTGAAGATTTTAATCCGTAAGGTTCATTTTTTATGCAAATTTTTCGAAAATGCAAATTCCAATGTGCTTAATTAATGATGAATGAACAATGAAAACTTTATTTAAAATAAATTTGAAGTAAGAATCCAGTATAGCATTTAAATGCGATCGTTTTTGTCCACTTTGAGTTTGGGTGTAGAAAGTTACGGAATTTTTTGAAGATCCTTCCAGGTTTAAGACGGATGATTTAAACCCTAACAAGGATTCTGGCGAAGAAGTTTTTTCTTCTGGAAGATTCTGGTTGTCGGAAGTGATTTCACCGAATTTCTCATGCATTCCATTCTTGCTGGATTTCTAATTCCCTCCCGAGTTTTCCCAAATGGATTTCATTCACGTTGACTGCACGAAAGTTTTCCAAAATTGTAGTGTTTTTCTTGAATGCTTTACATATAAGAAGTGCAAGGCAAGTAGACATTTCACAGTTTTACCTTCTCCAACTAAACAATATGTTGCATATACAGGACTAGAAATTTATGAACGAATGGCACTCGCTATTTTCGAGTAAAGAAAAGTACATACAGTGAAAGCTTAGGGTAAATGACTTTGGGTGCGGTACCTTTTTGACATTTTTTAAATTATGAGCATTTTATAAAAATCAAACTTGTAAATTGCTCAATTCCCTGGAATAACCGATTGTGTATGCAAAAATTTCAGAGAATCGGGACTCTTGAGATCTAAAATCGTATAATTCGTATGTACTCGGCGCAAACGAATCCCTAATGTCAATTTTTGATCTGCGATACTTCGAACGTTAGCTGAAATTCGGAATTACTCCGATGACTACTCTTTATGATAGAAATTAAGATAACAAGTGCCAGGAGATAAGATAACAGGAGTCTTCCGTGAGGTTGCAAGATTAAAAAATTTTCTTTTCGGAAAGCTTAAAAAGCCTCAGCACGAACAAGTTTCTATAATCTTGGTTTCATCTAAAAAATCCCTCAAGCTTTTTACCCAATATTTCATTACTTTTTTCGTTTTAGTATAATTTCGTTGTTAGCTTTGAATTTTGACGTCTGTTTTTGACTTCACGACTGGTGTGTAGATGCTTCATATTGCATAAAATGGTTGATTCCTGGATGAGCGCCTTATTTGGCGTTTCTGCTATATTTTCTACTTTGTTTTTTCTAATATTTTCTTTAGTTCAGATTTTTTACGTTTTGCTTCAATTCTCTCGACATTTCTTTCCATTTTCTCTGTAATTCGTTTTTATTTATTTTTTCACGTTTTCTTCTTGAATGTGCGCATAACGATTTTATCGTGAGAAAACTAGAAATACGTATATAAAATAACCGGTACTGAAACGGCTCACGCCGGCGATGCGATGCGTTTAAACGTTCTTAACCATCAAATTTCTGACCCTTGCTCGGCTACAACTTCGAAGTTTAGAGTGACTCTGCACCTAGTGTGTGATTTATTTGCTATGTGGGATAACTTTAGGTCAGAAAGCTTCTTCTGAAGAAACGTTCTTGTTCATTCCTTCCGCCTTTCCTCCCTCTTTTCCTCATTCCTATAGTCTGTTTTTCTTGGCATGCTCAAAATATTAATCAGTGAAACATTCCATTCAATAATGTCTCGATTATCACAATACCTCGAACTGGTACCAAAATGTGAAATGATTCGTGACTGGCTTTTTAAAAAATTAAATAAAAGTGATTGTTTTTGCATAAAAGGTCACAAATTCCATGTTCACAGCCAGAACGTTGTAGGAGAGAATTACTGAACTTCAGCAGGATTTTTCACTTTACCCATATGATTTCTTCACTATTCTGTGTCCACATATGAAAAAATCCTGCGTATCGATTTGAGCTTTATTTTTTCCATTAAAATGTTAAAATTTCAGGTCCATAATCTTGACTGTTGAAGAGAATCGCAACTCTCGAGCTTGAACACAACGATTTTTGGTTGAAATTATCCAAATGATCGATTGTCGTTGTACTACAGCTTCAAATTATTTGCATCTTCTTTCTTCATTAATATGTTTGATTGCTGATTTATTCCATTCGGGTCGTCTCTTTTCACATAGAAATGTTGTTTCCGATTATTCTTCGATTTTGAGACAATGTTGATCGGCAAATTTTTCTATATACTCAATCGGTGGATTTTGTCAATTCAATCAGCACGAACGCGCCGTCCAAAAATCATATTTTTGATTAAATTATGACAGAAAATAGTGGCATTGACACTCATCACCAGAGTTGCTACTCATTATGATATTCATTTTTTTGTTATAAGAATGTTGATGATAGTCTGACATGGTCGTTTTGCTATCAAGAAATAATACGTGTTCACAGGTTGCAAAAAATCGACATTCGGAAATGGAAATGCATCTTTACATTGTTCAACTTCGATGAACAACATCATCTATAGTTCATGGTTTATCGGATAAAAGTTTAGCTTTGTATAAAAAATTCTGACGACGGTGCCAAATTTTTTCAGTTTTCAATTCACAAGTTATAGAGTGCTACTTCATGAGTTCTTTAAAGTACGTGTTATTCAATGAACCTGAATTCGTAAGTCATACAAAACAGCTTTTTTGTCATGTTACCCTATTTCGAACCAAACCACGAAATCGTAACTTCGACATTCTTCGTAAAATTTAACCCAGTTGATACCTCATGCATTAATTTTGAAGGAAAGTAATTTTTTATTCAAAAATGCGGACAATGGGACATCAACGAACAGTTCTCGTTGACATCCAGTTAGATGTGGTTAAACTACACAAAGTATGTTTGACAACCCACGGATTTTTCTTGCTTTTGATGTATGTGATAGAATCCTTCTCGAATAAAGTCTCGCCTGAAAGGACATGTTTCTATTCAGAGCAAACATTTTGGCGATCCGGCTTTGTGCAATCAGCGGAAAATTATTGGTTACCATAATTTTCCATTGCTCCAAAATTTTGTTTGATAAATGTAGCTCATTTAAATTAAAATGATAGACGCAGTGAAAGCCAAAAAATACGTTCAATCTGAAACGTAACTTTTATTTAGTGGAAAACGTCATACTGTAGAAAACCCTAAACTTTTTCATGAGAAGAGGAAAGTAAAAATCATTGAAAATACACGATGCTCTTCCACAAACCTGAGTGCTACCCGAGAAGTCCGCTTGACCAGGTTATTGAAGGAAATTTTCAGATACTCTGTATGCCGCTCATTGCACAAAAAATTTCTTCATCGATCACAATAATAAACTTGTATCGTATTTTATGGAACCACTGATCTGGAACGCTTTTGGTGCATGTTTTTAAAGATCTGAGGTTTCGAGTGAAAATTTATGAGGTATACAGCAATAATTTGACGCTTAAGCGACATAGCTTACATCCGTAGTTTTAAGTTGCTATATTGATGTTTTTAAATTATTGCAACCTCTTTTTCTGATGATTAAAATTTAAAAAATTTCAAAACTGTTGTTTTTTACCATACTATAACTGCAGTGAATAAACCATCTGTTGTTCGTAACAACTTTCATTTTTGCATAAAATTAGAATCTGTTTCTTCTCATCGTATGCTGAATACTTCATCCTATTTTATCTTTTTTCCTGTAAGGAAATTTCGTACCCAATTTCGAATAATCGTCAATAAAAATTCGAATTGAAAATTTCTCGCAGGCTACTGTAGTTCTTAGCAATAAAGGCTAAAAGCCTATAACCCAATATTAAAAACAGTCCTACATTTGGCGCAATTACGCCTTCACAAGGCCACCTAAATGAAGTTTAGGAGCAATTTTCCATGTGAATTCCACCGAGCATCTCTGAACACTTTATATAGACCCTTGGGTGATGCCTCGACGCTTTTTTTCCTAAACTCATGCCCGTACTCATCATTTGTGTTTATAGTCAGGTTCTGTAATGGAAATTGTACCTCATTTTTTCAGACACTATGAGCAGTAGCTACAAAATGAAGTAAATTGTTATATACCCGTATAAATGAGCAGCCGGTATGCATTGTGTAGCGTATCGGGAACCTAATTACATTCTTTTAGCAACCAATTGATTGCGAGCATGTTGATACTGTGGATAGCAACGGTACTTTTGAGTAGAAGTGCTTTTATACAAACCACGTGCTCAATTTAGTTCAACTATGAGACTCAATGACATTCATAGAACACGGCGCACAACCGATATTTTTCCCAAGATTTCCACTGTTCGTTATTCTAAATGATCGGCGAATTTCTTATACAGCACAAATTCTATTTACAGGTCAGCTAGGCATGAGTCTATCGTAACATTATTTCATTAGGAATCGCTATTAAACCTCTTGTCAAAATCTGGAGTTAAGAATTTGCAAATCCGAAAGTCAGGTAATGTTTTCAATGTCGGATTTTATTAAACTACTGATAGACTCGGAAGTGCAGTTAACCATAGGAGTCAGTTAACTCAATTAATAAATTGATTGATGTTTTTATGAAACCCAGCCCAAGAGCGAAATTGCATAATCCACAAGCTGCGAATTTGCGAGTTATAAATGACTAATTCAAGTTTTAGGTATCGGACGAAAATTTTCCAGAGTTGCCAGTCTACGATCAGGGTTAGCAGCTTTTATTACATATGCTAATAAATCATTAAAATATAAAAGCAATTGTGAGTACGATAATTCATTTTCAGTATTTTTTGCTAAATAACGCCGTCCACATAAAACTGGAATTTCGTTCTACGAACAATCATCTCGGTCAGTACATTTCGAATCAAAAAATGCGATATAAAAAGTTTGTGCTGACTTATAGCTTACAGCAAACGGTTTATTCACGAAACCCAATTATCTTCATGAACATTTCTCTCGCTCTCATTGAGCAGCGATTCTCACGTCAAGGCGGTAATTATGTTCCAATATTTAACTCAACTGGTGTCAGAATCCACTCGATTCATAATCTCATATTTCAGCTTAGTATGCTTTCAGTTGAGAAATGCTTGACAAGGCTTTTATTAGAAGTGTTAATACTGTCAGTTCTTATGCAACACGTATCCGATATCCGATAAAACTGAAAAACATAGTCGGCATTACTTGAGTGATATAATAATATCACTCACAGTGGTGCTGAAAATTCATGAATTCTCAGCAGTGAACGTTCAAATTTCATACTGCACATTTTCAAAAATTTATTGCACTGACCTTCTATTCAAACATTATCCTTCATAATTTCATCATCTTGTCACGTTTTATACCCGTACCCTTATTGATCAATAAGTATATTTTTGACTGTTTTCAATTGATACCCATCAATGTCATTATGAATTGAACACTTTGGCCTGACGTGAGAATCTAATCACAAAAATTTCCGTTATTGGTATGGAGCCTGTGCCTGTTTCATAAAGTATAAAATAATATAATATTAATACGAATATCGCCTATATTTGTACTAGTCGTCGCCGGTACTCTGTAAAACACGAATCTCTCAAAAAGATTGTTCTATGAAACTTTAGTTTTTTTCAACTTTGATCCAAAATTCTGTCTTGAAGGAGCCTTACTACTGTCCATATTCATGCTAAAATTTTTCGGGTTGTGAAGAACCAATACATGTTTTAACAAAATTTTTTTGATAAAAATTATAACCGGCCATTAGCCTCGAACTTTGTTACTGGTTTTCATGCGACATAAGACAACTGAAAACACCACATGTAATCTGATTTGAAGAACTGTATGTGAATTTTCGCCATATTGTGTCAACCATCTTTTATTTGTTGGCCAATCTTTTTTTGCAACTGACATGGATATTTATTAAAAATTAAACGTTATCATAGCTCATAATTTGTCTCAACTATAGCCTGTCGAAAAATGACCATAAGAGGGATCACGTTTCCATTCAAACTGGATCCCACAAGAAATTAGACCTAATTTTATTTTTAAATAAAATTCATTTATTTTCAAATGAGACCCTGGAATGCAAAGAAGTCCGCAGGCGGATAATAAATCTAGGTCGTTTGCTAGCACCGATTGTCGCACTCAATTCGAGGAGAAGTAGGTCCGCTTACGCCGCAGGCGTATTATTTTAATGGACATTTTTTCTACAATTTGCTCTGCATTTGTCAGTTTTTTAATTTTCGAAAGTTGAGCGATTTTTCTGCTTAAAACTATAATATTCACTGATTCAAATAAACGTACGTAGAGCGGAATGGTGCGAAAAAGTCGGAAGAAGAAGTATGCATGTAATAGAATTCGATGATTTAGTTGAACAATCAATTATGCAACGGAAAACGATGTTTCGTTCCATGAATTAATCCTATTGTTTGTCGTATTTTCGTTAGCCCAAATTCCGAATGTAAAATCCACTTTCCGAAACTGAAATTATTTTAGATTATTGTGTTTAAGTTCATGGTAGACTAAAGTCGTTCGTTCTCTTACAGAACACAAGTGTTTTTTTGCAGCTAACACTGCATTGGAATCCGGGAGTCACAGGAGTTCACAGAATGAATGCGTTATTTTATGTGGTCAACGAAGATAACTATCGATTTTCTCTTATTTTATATAGCAAATCTAAACCGAGATCGGATATATATTTGGCCAAAACTTTATCACCATCTAAGTACATTAAACGTGTGTACGGAAATTTTCAGGAAAATATCATCAAGTTCTTAGGAATGAATATAAGCGACTCTTAGAAAACTTGATACGAAATTTTGTTCGCTCCTGAACTACATGCACGTGGGGGGGGGAGTTGGGAGCTATTGACCTCCAGCAGATTTTGATTGACTCTCAGCAGATTCTTGCTGGCCCCCAGCAGATTCGACCCCCAACAATGATCGAGGAGATAACGAAGAAGTGGTTTTTCTTGACAGCATGAGAAAAATTCATCGATTTTTCCAAACAAATCGTACTTGCTTCGAAAGGAGCTTACATAACATTAAAAGTTTAGAAATTTTTGACCAATCAATTAGTTATTTTACATATTTGACTAATATATGTTGAATAATATGCTGCTTGGATATTAGATGACCTTAGTTTTTGTTATCAGGAAAGAAAAAAATTCTCTATCTCATACCCTGTTCTGGCTGACCTCAGCAGAATTTCTGTGCTGTGCGTGTATGCTTATGGACTTACAGACTTTTGATGAAAGTCACTTCTTTCAACGAGTGGAAAAGAAACTCACCTTTTAGTCCGATCCGCTTTCAGGTAGTTTATGGGGCAAAAATTGGTTTGCACCAATGTGCCTGCACTTGAACCCTCCTAGAAAGAAGTGGTTTTTCTTGACAGCATATAAAACAACTCAACTACTGATCTCCTGAAGTTGACTCCTGAACTTCTCGACTCCTTAACTCATAGATTAGCTAAGCTTCAGCCAACTTTTTGACTACACTCCAGAATCCCTGAATACTAGTGTAGTTTATTTTTTAATTTTTCCAAATAAAACTGGAAAGCAAAAATTATTTCATACTTAACGATTTTCTACTAAACTATACGTATGCCACGTATGGGACTGGAAATTTGTAAGCATATTCAACTATAACCCAACAATTTTGGAGTGAAAAATTCTGTAGTAAAGTCTTTGTGTGTCATATACTGTTGTTTTTGCAAAATTAATAATTTTTATCATTTTTCAATTAAAAAGCATTTTATAAAAAAAAGACTATAGTTTTGGAGTAAATACAGTCTCGCAAGCGAATTTTTGGACTACTGAACGATCTGGCTCTGCGGTTTTAACTCGCCTTCCCTTCTTCTCTGAGTCTTATCCTTGTTCAAATTTTCAAAAACCGGACTAACGAATTTTTTCTTGGCATGTGATGCAGAAATGTCTCCTCTTATTTCGCATCAAGCTTCTTCAATATATAAATAGTTGAAAAAAGAGAAAAATTCTTTTTTTTCAGGTAACCGTTCGTAAGGCAAAAAAATAGCCAAAAAAGATTGCTTCGCTATCTCCGAGTTCTCAGTTTCTGTAGTCATCCATCATCGTCCATTTTTCCAGAAAAATCTACGGCATGGCATTTCAATTTTTTCTTTATCTTGTCGCTAAATGAAAATCCGGAGTTCTACCGGAGAAATTAATGGCCCACGTCGATCTTCCCTCTTTGAAAGCCATCATTATATCCTCGTAAGCTAAAAACATCATTTATCCTGCATTTACGTGACTCAAAATACGTTAGGATATTGTTCAAACATGGTTCTTTTTTTGTAGCTGAAATTACTGCTATGAGTGAAGGGAACAGCTATTAATTCTGTTTTTCACCTAGACGACGTTTTGTGCTTGTGTTCCTTTTCGAAATCTTCTTGTCATATTCTCATCCCGAAAACCATACATGCACGTGGAGGGTTTGGGGGTATTGACCCTCGGCAGATTTCTATTGACCCCCAGCAAATTCTTGCTGACCCTGAGCAGATTTGAACCCCCTGCAATGACTGAGAAGATGACAAATCAGAATGAGCAAGAGGCAAGAGAAAGTCGTCATAAGAATGAAAATGGTACTGTAATTAAACAATCTTTCTAAACCAAGCATACTTGGTTCCAAAAGTAACATTGAAAGTTAAAAAGTGCTGTCGAAGCAAATAATGTCACATATTTGACTAATATAGGTTGAAGAATATGTTGCTTGGAACGATTGAAAAAAATTTTCTATCCCACCCTTTTCACTGGCTTAACCCCAGCAGAATTTTTATGCTGTGCATGCATGCCAAGGACGATTATCCTTGATAGAACGAACTAAACACATTTTTTACAATTTGTTGCACAACCCTTTCTACTGGAACATGAAAGAACTGACGAAGTCCTTAAATTCTAAAATCATAGCACAGGCCAGAACAAATTTCCTAAAAGGCTCATGGTTTCATCTTTCGACATGCCCACTCAGGTTGTTGATTCCACGTATGACACGGCCTCTAGAGTTTAAATAAAAGTTTGTGAGCAATGATCCTGAAAAAGTGTCTTTCCCTGCGTTCTTTAAGTCAAAAAAAGTCTCCGGATTTTTATAACCTCCTGTCTGTTCATTGATGTCTATTGATTTGTAATTTAAAGTCCTCAACCCATCAGTTCCTGAAAGCTCATAAGATCCAAAGTTCAAGCTAGATGCTGAGGTTTTCGAATCGGTAGTTTTTACTGGCACAAATGAATGTAGTACAAAAAACAAATTTATTACAAAAACAGCGTGTTCTTGTGATAACGTTGAATACTGACAGACACAGTAAGAATTGAGCTCTAATTTTTCTGAATCACCACTTGTCAGTATCACCTGTTAATGTGCCATTCTCCAAAAATTTAGTGATCGACTAAGTCTGTTCGATTTATGGCTTATTTACTTAGAAATGACAGACGTAATGACAATAAAAATGTAGGTTTAATTTGACATAAAATTTTCATGTGGTGAAAATTTTATACTGTAGAAAAATGCTAAATTTCTCCTGAACATCAAAATTATAGAAAATTCATTATGTTTATTCGCTTTCGATTTGGCCAAAACTTTGTTTGATACATGAGAGTTACTCTCAGTATTTTGATCACTTCGAGACGTTATGAGATGGAATTTTCAGCTGATGTTATGCTTACTGCTCATGGACGAGAAATTTTCCTTATTCATTACAGTAATAAGTTTTTACTAGTTTTAAAGTGTTGAACTTACTTTTATGGGATCGCTGCATCAATCGTCTTAAATTGAATGGAGCATACAAACTTTCTATTGCAATGTTCAGTTATCAATGAAAACCGGGTCGATTGAGCGGTTTATCTTTCGTTAACATTTTGATCGTGGGAAAAATCTGTGTTACATTAAAATCGGAAGTTTTTCACTAAATTTTAAATTTAATTTAAGCTCCAAATTCTTATGGATTATGATCTAATCAATGTCAAAATCAAATATTGGTGAAGCATTTCTGTTAATTCCTTGGAGTCAGCTAGAAAAAACCAAAATCTAGTAAATTTTGCAAACTTCAGGTACCAGGAGGACACAAAAAAAACACGACAAATTGATCACTACTTTTTTTCATTGGCACATCCTGTTGTTGTAATAAAACTATGGTCGCATGTGGAAATGCCAAAAAAATTCCTCAATGATTACGACCTTCAAGTGATATCCAATAAGATACGCAATTTAAAATTTCGGGCCAGCTATTAGTCATGCAGAAAAAACCATAGTTTTGAGGGCGGGTATGTCTTGCAGATCAGTGCTTCGTAAATAACTAACTGAGCGCTACAGTTTGGTTTTTATAAAATGATCGCTAAAATGATTTATAAAACGAATAAATCTTCTATGATAGATATTTTTACTCAAAACATTTTCATTAAAAGACAGTTGTGTAGCTCACAAATTTTCAGCCCTATGTGAAATATGGTTTAGCAAAAAATCCGCAAAAATATGAATAGTACTTACTTTCCATTGTTATCATTTACAAGCATTTCGACAAAAACAAATTATAATTTAACACCGTTCCCACCATTCAGCAAATTTATGCAAATTTTGATGTAAATAAGCCACATACGACGAAATAATCGCGGTAACACTGCTCAGGTCAGGTTGCTGACGGAGATAAAATTCAATACTCGTTTAGGGTTCACAATTGATTTTTTTCAAAAGTGTACTCGCCGATCAATAACTGCATTTAGAGTTTCAGCTTTTATGCGATTTGCGTTCAAGTTTATCTGTTACGAGATCTTCCCCAAGAAAACTTCAATCGCTTTTACTCGTTTTCCATTAAAAAGTTTTACAGTGAAAGGCTTTGTCTAAACGATTTGGTCGACAGATGACAATTATTGTCATTCTTCGATTTGTACGCATCTCATGAGAAACAGGTCATAGAACTGAAAGGCAGAAGTACCATACGATTTTCTGCTAAACCATGTAAATAAATTTGTGAACATACCCGATTAACTTTTATCAATCTTTTCAATAAAAATGTTTACAGTAAGTCTTTGCGTAAAAAATTTACCAACCCATAAGCCCAATTCAATAGTGCAGTCGCTGGATTTTTTCACTTCTGAATTCGGCTTTTCGCAAATTGCTCATTCATTCTGTAGAATCGTCGACTGTCGCCGACAAAAATCCTAGGATTTTTCACTTTTTACAAGCGTTCTAAAAAATAGACTATAGAATACTTGTATTTTTGACTGTAGAAGGAAGACTAAAAAAGACGGAAGGTATGCAAATTCAGTGAAAAAGCGAGTTCAGGATTGACATCTTGAGTTAGAATACAGGCGAAGCAAGGAACATTTTATTATACGACGTACAATGAGACGTTTTTTATGTAATGAATGACGAGAGCATAAATCTTGATAGCTATTCAACTTTAACTGAAATTTATCAAAATGTTGTTTCGTTGGACTCATTTTCTTCACATTATTCACTTGAAATTTTGCTTCTTTTCGTTGTAATTTAATCAAACTTACTTTAGTCTGTTTTTTATAAAATGCTTCTGAATAGAAAAGTGACACAAATCAGTAGCGTCATCGAAATCGTTTACTTAGAGCTCTTACCCTTAAATTTTTCGTTCAAAAAATTGTTAAAGGTGAGGTCAGTATGCTCACAAATTTCCAGTCCTATATGATGTGTTGTTTACCAGAAAATCGTGAAAATTTTAAATACTACTTGCCTTCTACTTTCATTATTTAGAAGCTTTTCAAGAATAACAGACTATAAGTTTAATTTAAATTTTAATTTTTTTTGTAAAAACTATTAGTCATCACGTGGAAATAGTCAGCACGCTCGGTGTATGAATCGAAAACCTGCGGAAGATCCGTGAGCCAGTCGTTCACCATTTAACGTTTGATAGGTTTCAAAAGCGTTAGTTGATTAATATGAAACTATTACTTTTCAGTTTGAGAAAAAACGATGAATTCGATAATCATCAATCTATTCACTGTGACGTTATTCGTCAATTTTTCTGTTGGATTCCAATTGACCAATTGGGACGATTTTTGGCAAAAATGGCGCGACGAAATCCGCCACGACAGGTCTTCCACTTCGTCGGAAACTGCTAATGACGTTTCGTTGAAAGAAAATAAAAACGAAGAACCCGTTCCACCACCGTACGCCACGGCTACTGGAGAATCGAAAAGGAAGAAAGATTTTTTAGGCAGAATCGACCCGGAAAGATTAGAATTAATCGCTTTATTGAATAGAATTGGCTGAAATCAGTACATCTATTCTTTGTTTGTGTATTAAAGTTGATGATATAAGCCAGATAATAAATTTCAGTTCATACTATTGTATGACACTCTCTTTCGGTAAACATACAAGGTATTATTGTGAATTTTTATTTCTCAAATCGTAGATTTCTACTGTAGTTTGATCAAGTTGGATCTGTTTTTTCTCGATAGAGCAGGTTCTTTTTGCACAGGCCAGCATACCTGTACTTGGGGGTTGGGGGGGGACCCCCCCAACTTGGCCAACCCAGTACCCAAAATCATTTCCCCCCCAACCCACCCCCAGTTTGGAAAAAATTGAAAAAATTTTCAAAAAAGTTTGTTTTTTGGCCTTTTTTGGGAAAAATTTCGACTTTTTTCTACCCCCCCCCCCCCAAAATTTAGGATTTACCCCCCCCCCCCCCCAACTGGTCGGAGGTCTTACAGGTATGCTTTGATCAGGGTATGGCATTTGATAACTATTTGAGGTCAGCAGGTCATTTTTGCTGTGTAGCCATAGCCAACCTCACAGCACCCCAAACCCGCCCAATTACAGGCATGATTTGAACTTCCTGAACAATTCTAGAATTATTTAAATTTCGTCAGCATTTCATTTCTTTGAGAGTCATCGTGAAAAATTTTCTTGCACATTTTCTTCTTATCTGACTGAAATGGTTTAGCTGAAAAATACGTTGAGCACGATTATTACAAAAAATTAATGCGTCTTAAACGTTAACTTCTCATCAAACTTTTGTCATAAAACTTTTCCGCAGTTTTTCAGTATGTTTCTAGTAGAAAAAAGTTTTTGTGCCATTGGCACAAATTTTTTGGTCGTTTGTGCCGATTGACACAAATGTCCGTGCACAAAAAAAACGCTGGGGGACCCCCCCCCCCCCAACTTGGCCAACCATATACCCACCGTTTTTTTCCTCGAAGATTTTTTCCACATGAGACCCGGACCCAAAATTTTTTTCCTCATTTTCCAAAAATTTTCCACATTTTTAAAAACGCTTATGATGTGACTACAGATGCTTTTTTATGCATTTTAGGAGCATACCCATGCATTTTGTTGTATTTGGAGTCAGAAACCTGCAAAAATGAAAAAAATTGAGAAAATCCTAGTTATATTAGCCAAAATGAGCTCATGAAGAATATATTGGTGTTCTACAGGAGCGGGTGAAGCATGTTAACGAATAACCATAGATAACCATAGAGTTTTCAGGAATTTATCATGGCTCTCATTAGAATCATCTAATTTTATTTAGTCCTTCGTCCGGTGCGGAGCGCCGGGAAAATTTTTGGATTTTCACTTTCTACAACGCTGGAAATTGAACCTTCACAACGTTGGGAAATAAATTAAAATCCGACTCATGAAGTATAATTTGTTTCCCATTCCGGCGCGAAGCGCCGGGAAAATTTTCCAGTTTTTATATTCTAATTTTCTAAAACGCTGGAAAATAAATCTCTCCAACAGATATTCATAAACAGAAGTTCGAAAATCGCAGTTTAGAATGATGTCTTCAATTTCTATCTTCAATAAACGCAAAAGTTCGGGTTGCAGACGTTTAAAAAATTCCAAACATCGAGAGAAAAAATTGATGAAAAATCTCAATATTGGGCGACATAATTGACTGTTAACGATTAGAAAATGAAACGAGCTAACTTGATTGATAGAAACTGTTGAGCATTAATTAGTAAGTCGAAGTAGATATGCTAATGGCCGCGCCTGATAGAAAATAGTCAAGATTGTACCCGTGACCGGCGCGAAGCGATTTTGGAATTCCCCAAAATTTTTTCCTCAATGAGAACCATACCCAAAATTTTTTTCCTCATTTCGAAATTTTTTTCCTCAAAAGACCCCATTTGAGGAAAAAAAAACGGTGACATATACCCAACCCCCCCGGCCCCCCCCCCCCCCCAGTTTGGAAAAATTAGAAATAATTGGCAAAAAAGTGCATTTTTGGGGGAAATTTCGACTTTTTCGACCCCTTGCTCCCAAATTTCGGATTTATCCCCCCCCCCCCCCCAACTGGTCGGACCTCTTACAGGTATATATGGACAGAAGGTTTGATTTCTCAGCACTGTTTTTTCCACGAACTTTTCTCCACAAATGTGGAAAGGGGTTAAATTTTTTTCGACATATGGAAAATTTTTTTGACGACAAGCTTTCGTCTTAAAATCCTCGTTTTTTTGCTTGAAAATGCTCATAAACGCTTTATTTAAGTTTTTGAGCTTTTTAAAGCATTATGATAAATCATTCTAAACATATATGTCAAAAATAACATCGTAATTTCCAGAAATTTATCATTCGAAAAATTTTAAAACCATTAATTTGTTCGTAACCTTTCATAAATTTGGCCGAAAGTCAGAAGCGTAGAAAATTTCCAAAAATACTTCCATGAAGCTTTTGAATTGAGTTTACGTCAAGAAAGAAACAAACGTTTCAACAAATTTAGAAAGTTGACGTGTTGATCTTTCTCTAAAAATCGATGAAGGAAAAAATACGGATTTTCATTAAATATGCAGATACTTATAATATTCAAGCCGATTAAACAAACTGTTAAAGATGAAATGGTAAGTGAAGGTAGACATGCTAAAAGCCGCGCCTGAGCTTGGTAATAAATAATAATGATTATTAAAGTTATAGCCGGCGCAAAGCGTCGGAAAATTTTGAGATTTAGACCTCCCAAAATGCATCTTTTCAATATGAAAACCCCAAAATTTTCTTCCATATTTGTGGAAAGACCTCAGAAATTTTTTCCACATTCCAGATTTTTGTTCACATTAAGGTAAAGTGGGGTGACTTTGATCCACCATTTTTTCCCTCAAATGAGGTCTTTTGAGGAAAAAAATTTCGAAACGAGGAAAACAATTTTGGGTGTGCTTCTCATTGTGGAGAAAATTTTGGGAAATTCAAAACCGAAAAGATGCGTTTTGGTGGACTTAAAAAGGTCTAAATCTCACAATTTTCCGGGGCTTTGCGCCGGTCATGGGTACAATCTTGACTATTTTCTATCAAGCGCGGCCGTTAGCATATCTACTTCGACTTACTAATTAATGCTCAACAGTTTCTATCAATCAAGTTAGCTCGTTTCATTTTCTATTCGTTAACAGTCAATTATGTCGCCCAAAATTGAGTTTTTTCATCAATTCTCTCAATTTTTTCCCTCGATGCTTGGAATTTTTTAAACGGCTGCAATCTGAACTTTTGCGTTTATTGAAGATGGAAATTGAAGACATCATTCTAGACTGCGATTTTAGAACTTATGAATATCTGTTGGAGAGATTTATTTTCCAGCGTTTTAGAATATATAAACCCGAAAATTTTTCCGGCGCTCCGCGCCGGAATTTGAAACGAATTACAAATTACGTAAAAATTTTTTTACGCTTCGGGTTACACAAATTTGGAACAAGCTTTCTCAGCCTGTTATCACGTCATCTAATGTAACATCCTTCATGCATCGTCTGAAAAATGTAGACAAACAAATTTTGTTGGGTAAATAATTAGGCGTCTGTGTTAGCGCGCTTTTTCGCCTTCAGTCGCCTGTATAGTCGATTATTACACTATATTATCCGTATTACATTTTTCCTCTATTAACTGTTTTTTGCTAATCGTTTTTTTTGTATTCTTTTTTACAATCGACTATCGAATAAATATTATTATATTATCATTATTATTACACTTCATCAGTTTGATTTTGATTTATTTCTCAACATTGTGAAGGTTCTTTTTCCAGCGTTTTGAAAGGTGAAAATCCAAAAAAATCAAGAACTGAATAAAATTAGATGAGATTAGCAGGTATTTTTTGCTGTGTAGATGGTTGTCTTCAATCAAATCAGTTATCAAATGCCAGTGCAAATGTGGAAAAAAACAGCGTATACTGGTCTGGTCAGGTCATCGCATTCGCCATCAGTTATTTTGTGCGCGGACATGTGTGCCAAATGGCACAAAATGCAAAAAAATGTGTGCCAATGACACAAAAAAGTTTTCTTCTATTGAAATCTTTTAAAAATTTTAGGCCAAAGGTTTTATAGAAGCATAAATTAAAGATACTTTTACCGCACTAATTTACTTGTACTACACAAAAATTGAGGGACCTTACGCTCTTGGATTGTTCGGATAATATTTCTGAAATTGTTGGTAAAATAATATTTCTAACGCGAAATTTTTTTTGCTAATTTTTTGGTTAAAGAATAAGCTTAAAAATGGGTGAATAACTGCGGGCATGTTAAGCACAATTTATATGGCGAAAATCACATCGTTTTTTTATCGTTGTCAGTCAGTATATTGCTGAAAATCTAGATTGTTCATCAATCTTCACAACTTTTTCTATCACTTGGAGTTTTCTACTAATGTATTTAGGGTGAATTTTTGCGTTGAAAATAGTTGAAAACATCATTCTACAAGAATATAAGTTAGAAATACGCGGCGAGAATTTTCCAGTTGAATTCAGTGAACTTTTCATCCAGAGGATGAGGCTGAGTGACCAAATAAGCAAAAAAACAAAAAGAAACCTTTATTATTATATTTATTATTTATTATTATAAGAACTTTATTATTATATGTAATATGTGGAAAATAATCGAAAAAATTCGTCGAAAAAGATTATTGGGGTATTTGACAGTTTTTTCCTGGCCATGGGGGTATTCGGGGTATATCATGTACAGGGCCGTGTGCAGGATTTTTTCGGGGGGAGGCGGACTAAATTTTTTGTACTGAATGGCTCCAGAAAATGTTGATTTTACGCGATTCACTGTTGGCATGCTGCCTCAATCGGGGGGGGGGGGCGCCCCGCCCACCCCCTTGTGCACGGTCCTGATCATGTACATGGGAGGGTTTACCCCATGTGCATGTATGGTCTAGACTTTAAATTTAAAAAGTCTTTTCTCAGGAATAATTATTGCAAAGGCAGAATATAGAAATTCAAGAATTTAATTTAAAATCTATTAGATTGATTCTAATTTATTTCACATCGTTGTGAAGATTCATTTTCCAGCATTTCAGAATGTAAACTATAATTTGTGAAAAAATGGAAAAATTTTGGTATTTCTAACCAGAATCACAGAATTGTCACTAGCAACAACATTCCCGAGAAATCTATTGTTATTATGTTTCGACTGCTCCTGTCAATCATCCTGAGGGGGCAAACTAAGATTTTTCCATGGTAATAAACCATACCTGTAAGACCTCCGACCAGTTGGGGGCGGGGGTAAATCCGAAATTTGGGGGGGGAGAAGGTCCAAAAAAGTCGAAATTTTTCCCAAAAAAGGCCAAAAAACATACTTTTTTTCAATTTTTTCCAAGCTAGGGTGGGTCGGGTGATGTTGGGTACATGGTTGGCCAAGTTGGAGGGGGCCTCCTCTCCCCCAGCCCCCCAAGTACAGGTATGTAGTAAACTTGTCTTGTATAAGAAAACCCAAGCAGAGAAAGCTCTAACGGTCAAAATTCTTTGGTAGTAATTGGGCTCCTGTCAAAAACGGTGTATAAGTAGAGCAGCTTTTGGATTAAAAAGACCAAGATTGTAACCAGGAGTAAATTCTTACGTACCGAAATCCATGAGTAGTAAATGAGCATCCGCCAGGCCTTTTCGGGGTAATACGCTTATCATACCACCAACGCACAGGTATGTGTATAACGCCGATTGTACCGTTTATCAGCACAATCTGACTGACCTGACCAAAATTTATTTCCGCTTTTTTTCTTATTTTTATAGGTCACTGACTTCAAGCGCAGATTATCAGAACATACCTGTAAAACCTCTGGTCATTTTGGAGGAGTCAACCAAAAGCCCGTGGGTTGAGGGTACCCATCTTTTCCAGAATCCTGAGGGGAAGGATCAAGACATAAGGCATTTTCTACAATTTTACTACAATGGCATTTCATTAATTTTCCATAATTAACACTTTACCTAGGCTTAAGCCTAAGCCTGAGACACGACTGATATGTACATAAAATATTTCAAAAGTGTCGTGCTCGTAACATTGTAGAAAAGATAGCAAAAATGACGAACAAATGCGGAGACGTCGAAAATTTAACTGAAAAAGCATGACATATCATTCTTAAGACTGAAGTTCGAGGAGAGGTTCAATTTTTGTAGATTTTTAGATTCTATGAGTTGTCCAATTTTAGCTTGGCTAATAATTTCGCAATTGTATATAGAATAGACGATGTCGAATTCAATTGTAACATCGAAAAAAGCTCGTCAATTCGATTTCAACGAAATGTTAGCGTTGTCGCATCGAACTGTTCAAGAACGAGAAGTCGAACGTATGCAAAAATCCATCGATGAAGGTATCATAGCGGACGAAACGTCGTCCGCGACCGACCCAACGCCCAATGATCGCAAGAGCGAAAATTCTAGTTGTGTCGACGATGACGATTTAATCGGTCCTCCAGTTTCACTTTTACAGTCGGAACCTTCAACTAGCGGTGAGCCGGCCAATGACGTTAGCAAATCTAGTCCAAGAAATGTCAAAGACGACGAAGAAGATTCTGCTGAGGGTGAAGAAAGCGAAGAAGAAAGCATGGAGGATATTGAAGAAGTAAAAACCGAATTGAACTATGTAAACTGAATTTTTGATTTTCGAAAGTCATTGAACTTACCGTTTGAATGTCTCTTAACGTACAAGATATTGTGCCAACATCCTACGGACGTTTTGAAAATTTTGTAAATTTTTCGTGCAGCAATAGTCTCTTTATTATAGTTAATTAAGATGCACAAATTTTAAGATTTTTCTTTCCGTCTTCCGAAAATAACTGTGAACTATAAGTCCTCTTTTGAATATAGTTTTGGAAATATCCAAAAATTTGGTAAAATGTGCCAAGTATTTTACTTATATGTTCGTTTTTTACATCGTTTTTGTTCGAAGAGAAGAATGTAGAAACTGAAACGTTAAAATCTTGGATATTACTTTCGACCAATGTCTTCTTCAATGAACACAATCTCCAATTATGAGGACATAAATACATTCCATCATTTTTTCAGCTTATAGAATCCGTTATACCACTTTCGCACGAAGCTGTGATGGAGCATGGAAATAAGCCAGTAAGCTAATTTCATGAAAATACGACGTGACTGCTTAAAAAACTTAATTGCGAATGATTTTTTTTGTGGTGGAAGTTCATTGAAGCTACTAACTTTTGTTTTCTTATAGGTTTCCGCGATAGGCTGTGACCGAAACGGTGCCAGATGGTCAACCGGTGGTTACGAATACGATGTCAAATTTTGGGATTTCGGTGGCATGGATTTAGGACTAAAACCTTTTCGAAGTTTGCAGCCTTGTGAAAGGTTAGTCCGCAGTCGTTTCAAATTTAGTTATAGTCCAGGAAGTTCTAGACACCAAATAGTAAAAATCTCAATATGGCAATTATTTAAAAAGTTGACTTTTGTTTCCAATCACTACAACATGCTTATAATTATTTTTTGGAGAATGGCTTCTGATTTTAATCTTTCTAGTCACGTCATCAAAGCACTGTCCTACAGCTGCACCGGTGATAGCCTTTTAGTAGCCGCCGGTAATTGCCAAGCCAAAATTCTGGACCGCGATGGCAAAGAATTGCTGGAATGTATGAAAGGCGATATGTACTTAGTGGACGCTTCTTCGACCAAAGGCCACACGTCGTCCATCAACGCCGGCCAGTTTCATCCGTTTATAAAGAACGAATTTTTGACTTGTTGTGACGACAGGTATCTAATCACAGCTTAACAGAAATGCAAAATCTGTAGAAAAAATTTTCGAAAAATTTTCTGTTTGTACATTTCGCATTTTTGGTATAATATTTTGTTCTTTCAAGTGACGAAATGAGTTTCAAGATTCGTATTTCTTACAGCACTGTTAGAGTATGGAATGTTGAAACTGCAAAGCAGAAACATCATGCCATAATAAAGACAAAAACAAAACAAGGTAAACGAACGATACCGTCCACCTGCTCCTACTCTCGAGACGGAAAATTCATTGCGGCGGGTTGCAAAGACGGTTCTATTCAGATGTGGAATCATGGAAAAAATTATGTAAGAACTGTGCGTGTATCTTGCATTCTACTACAAGGTTTCTACTTTTTCAAAGCCCCTTATCAGTAGTTTGCTATTTTCCTTGCTACTTTTGTAAAAATCATTTTTAATGTTTGAGATTATACTCTATTCCGAAATTACAGCAATGATTTCTTTCTTCGGCATTCTGATATTTTTGAATTCGTGATTCAAGTCAAGCAGTAGCCTATTTCAAAAACTTAATCATGTCATTGTTACATTAACTTTCTCAGATATCGAGAAATTTTCTTAGAAACGTTTAAAATTCTGCCAAACATTTAATTTGAACGCAAATCTGCATAAAATGTTTTCAATCAAAAATCTAATGTCTATGTTTAATTTCAAAACTTGTAGAATTCATTGAATATAATAAAGAATATGGCTATTTTAGGTAAATACTGCTTTGTTGAATCGTGAAGCTCACGGCAATGGATGCGACATTACATGCTTATGTTTTTCTTACGATAGCAACTATCTGTTGTCTAGATCCAGTGAGTACAAACATAAATTTCTAAATACAGATTCTTTATCAGAGAGTTTATCCAGCATGGTTAAGTGAATGATTATTGATTCAAGTACATAATATGTCAACAAATTTGACTCTCTCTCTCTCTCCAAACCTCGAATATGAAATTTACGATATGAATTGATATCAAACAGAGAAATTTGTGTCTTCTGTATGCATATATTCCTGTTCTATATGTATTGAATTCGTTTACTTAGTCAGATTTTCTTTTTATGGGTTGAAGTACCGAGGCTATTTGACGTTTTGTAGTAATTAAGCACGACATCAGAAATTACACTACCATAATTTTTCTATGCCACTATGCCATGTAATAATATTGCATTCGAGTCTAAAAAAGAATAATGACAATCACCAACGAACTTTGAGTCCACCCAAGAAATATATTCTTATTTAGCTGACGACACTATGAAATTATGGGATATGCGCAAATTCAAGGAACCGGTGCACACGAAAACGGGCCTGGATACATATTTCGCCATGTGAATATAAGATTTTCTATTGCAAATCTTTGAATTTTACAATAATTATTCAATTTTCAGGACAGAATGTATATTCAGTCCCAGAGACGAATTCTGCGTTACGGGTACATCAGTCGTAAAAAATCGAGGGAATGGTCGACTAGTATTTTTGGACAAGAATACGTTTGAAACTGTCAAAGAAGTAGAATATCCGAATAAGGTATGTAATATTGTTGTCAGATCTTACATGACATCATCCTCTCGTAGTTGAAGCTTCCTATAAATCTTTCTCTTTCTATTGTGCTATTTGTCTTTTCTTGCCCATCCGTTCTTGATTTTTTGTTTTTCAGTGAATCTAGAACTCTATGTTTTGTTGTCTCACAATTTAAACTCTGTCTCGTATCATTTCAGTCATACGATAAAATCCTTGCTCTATGTCTCGTATCATTTCAGTCATACGATCAAATCCTTGACAAGATATGACCCGAAAATTTTCACTCGACGATAATGTCTTAATATTGATATTTGTTATGATTTTGTTTTTGTAGAGCGTCATTAGATTGTTATGGCACCCGAGAATTAATCAATTATTCACGACCTTTAACGACGGATCTATCAAGTTATACTATGATCCAAAAATTAGCAGCAGGGGTGCTTTATTGTGCGTTAAAAAACCTGTTAAAAGATCAAAAGAAGCGGACGGTTTATACGATCAATTGGTTATCGCTCGTAAGTTTGATTGTGTGCAACGAAACCAAACTCAGGGTTGGCATCGCTAACGTCGTAAAATATACTTTCTGATCGAAGGCCTGTTGCCCACGCATATTAAAAGAAATTTTCAATAAGATTGGTCCTGTTTTCAGTATTTCATTACTGTGTTACTCGATTTCCATGAGTTGCCTTTGAATCCAAATCTCATCGATTTTTTTTCATCAGTTTTGAATGGCTTTAAGACATTCTGCAAAGCTTGATCGAAAATTTTGAAGTCAAATATCTGCAGCAAACGTTGTTCTCTGGTGGCAGATTTTGAAAAATCATCGCTCGAATTTATTTTTTCCGTAAAGTTAAAATGCTTCAGCAAAGCATATGTAGACATTTCGATTGTTTGATTCATCAGGCTTGTGGTGATTGAAGAACGTTCCCGAAATATCAATTTTTTTCTGTAACTGATGCATCCGTAAATGGTTTTCATTGTTGATGAGGCTGGAAAAATGTGTGGTGTTTTCCTTCTTATGTGAACGAGATTGCGCACAGTTTTTATCCCTGTCGTTTTCTGAGAAACTGTTTTTAAATGTTTTTTCAGTCGATTATGAGTTTTGTAAAAATTTAGTCGAGTTTCTCGAGTCGAACTTTCTAATTCTGTGACCCGAATTCGTACTCTGACATTTAATAAAATGTCTATTCAGTTATGTTTATTCATAAATTCTCGTTTTTTTATCTGCCTCTGAAATCTCCAAATGCTGTTTTTAAAATAGTCTGAAATCGTTCATCAGTGTATCATGTACACTTAAATCTTTGCAAATTGATATTTAAGGATCCAGGCAATCGCCATAAGTACCGTAAACCTGGACCCCTCATATCAACTTTTAGATAGAGACGTCTAAATCGTTTTATTTGGGCAATTATCTAAATAAACAATTCTTGCAGATGTTGCGAACGGTTTCGTTTTGTGTGTCAATGTTTGCTTTTTTATTAGTTTATCTTTTTGATCCTGATTAGACGTAGTCTACCGGGATTTAGCGGATTTTGCCCTTATATTGGTTTTTAGATCAAGCGCATTTCGATTCAGCTTTTTGTCAATCTGAACCGAAGTTGATTTCAGCCATCATGAGAATTTTATTGAATAGATTTTTCTTCTTTAGCTGCAGCTTTACCGCCTCGAAAAGTAGGCCGCGACGGTTTCGTCAAAGAAAATTACACTCTGCGCCAAATGTTGCGCTACGTGCGTTTGCAGCAACGCCCGGCTGGAATGAAATCTAAAGTGCCTGAAACGCCGATCAGCGGCCCGGGCGCCGGCGGTCGAGTCGGTGCAGCCGGTGGCACTCTACATTCGTACGTCGCTCGGCAAATGGGTCTTGCCCGGAAACAATTGGACGACGAAGATCCGCGGGAAGCGATTCTCAAACACGCCGAAGCGGCCGCCAAAGACCCGTATTGGGTGACACCGGCTTATAAAAAGTGAGAGCGAAATTGTTTCTGACTAGATCGAATTTTCAATCAGATCCCAGATGGATTTTGTGAGTCGTCGAAACAGTATTCGATTTTTCACCCTCGACTCTTTATAGAAAAATTTTTAACAGTTCAGATATTCAAGAATAGTTTTTCTAGACAAAAAAAATCTAAAATTCAGGGCATAAAATTGTTGTCTTTTTCACTTATTTTATTTATATGTACCGGGCGTTTAATAAACTTATCAGAGGGGGTCATTGCAGTTACTGCCGGAATTGAGATTAAGTTAGATATCAAAAGTTAGAAAATTTAAAATGGAAGTTATTCATACCAAATTTATCACTAAGGCTTACACCTGTGCCGCAAAAATATACTTTGACAGAAATGATCCTGGTACGAAAACATAAAATGAGACCGATTTCGTAATTCTGTTTGAATTATTTCAATCCGAATTTTGATGTCGTATCATGGAGTAGATGTCGACAACTTCTCTGCTTCTCTCTGATCATTAAAATAGACACCTGGTACTTTCGACAACGTTTGAATTAGTGGAACTTTTGAACCGAAGCCTGTTAACTCAGACTTCTAATTTTTGACGAATTGATCTATTTTCACATGGAAATTTAATGTCCAACACTGATTGAAACCTTGCTATTGTGTGGCCATCAAACGACTTGTAGCCCTGATGCCTTTTAAAGTTATATTTCACGGGATTTGACCATAAAAAGTTGTAAAATTCATGAAACTCGAGTAAGTCATGAAAATTCGTCACCATTTTAAATCTGAATTTCTTGATAGCAGTGTTTTTTTTTTGTACTCTACAAAGATTTTTTCCCTTGTACAAAGAAAAATTTTGACAATCTTTGTACATGTACAAAGATTTTTTCTCCAGGAAGAACGATGTGCGTCAGTCTCGAGCTATCGCCAATGTTGTCGTCATAGCTGCATACAAAATTGAATCCTGATGTTCGAAATTCCAAAATTCAGAAAATTGAGTTTTGAAAGTTGAAAACCGACGTGAATCAAATGAGGTTTAAGAAAGCTAGCTCCTGACAGCTTATTTATTGATTTTAGAGCGAGCGACCAAAAATCTATCTGTGCCACTAAAATTTTTCCCCAAGTTGCACATGGCAACCTGGCCTGTACAAAAAACCTGAATTCATCCAAGCATACCTAGAAATAAATTGAGATCAGAAACTAAAAGACATCAAATAATGAAAGAGATGAATCTTGTTGAAGCTGGAGAGTTACACCAATTTTATCAGTATGTGAATAGTAAACTTTCTGCATCTAGGTATTCCTGATCTTAAATATAGAGACATAATTGCCATCAGTCCTATTGATAAATAAATAACTGATTTGCTAAATGATTATTTTTCCTCTATTTCTACCAAACCTGAAAATATTCCTGATCCTAACCTTACTTCTGATAAAAAATTTGAACATACATTCTCTTGTGGTTTTGATCACTGTTTTTTTTCCACATTTGCACTATAATGTGGAAAAAAATCTGGAATGTGGAAAAAATTTTTGAGGTCTTTCCACAAATGTGGAAGAAAAATTTGGGGTTTTCATATTGAAAAGATGCATTTTGGTGCATTTTAGGAGGTCCAAATCTCAAAATTTTCCGGCGCTTTGCGCCGGTTATAACTTTAATAATCATCATTATTCATTAAGTAGCTGAGGCGCGGCTTTTATCATGTCTACCTTTAATTATCACTTAATCTATAATAGTTTTCATCATCTTAAACTTAGTATCTCATGTTTTAATTGGTCATCTTCAACATTTTATCATAATATTTAATGAAGATTCACATTTTTTCCTTTTGAGAAAGATCAATACGTCAAGTCTCTATGCTTTATGATGCGATTATTTCTTTGCTAACGCAAAATCAATTCAAAAGCTTCATGGAAATATCTTTCGGAAATTTATACTCTTCTTACTCATATAATTTTCGACCAAGTTCATGAGAGTTTACAAATAAATTACAGATTTTAAAATTTTTCAAGTAAAATTCTAGAAATTACGACTCTTGAACACAAAATTGGACCTAATTCTTGAAATAAATGTTCGGAAAATTGATTTTCCGGCATCCCAGAATGTCAACATAACCAAAAAAATTTCCGGCGCTTCGCGCCGGAAACATTACCATCTTTTTTGGGCTTTCACTTGTCATCATAGGGGACTCGACCATCGATTTCTCATGTAATTCAAAGTCAATTATGCTCTTGGATAGTTTGCTAGAAAGTTTGTTCCACAATGCTTGTAGATTAGGCTTTAAGGGCGAACATTTCAATTTTTTCTTCAATTTTAATGAATTAACTTCTCTAAAAACACCGGAAGGCTTGAAAAAGCTCAATAACAGTGCGATAAAGCATCTGGGAGCATTTTTAAGCCAAAAAACGAGGATTTTAAGACGGAAAAAAATTTTTTCCACATGTGGAACAAAAATTTGACCCCTTTCCACATTTGTGGAAAAAAGTTCGTGGAAAAAAAACAGTAGTTTTGATTTCCTCCCTGTCCTTTCAGTGCTCAAAAATGTCAAACCAACGTTATCACTGGGTTCAGGATTACTAGAAAGTATTTACAAAACGAAAATTTTTTTGTACAAAGAAAAATTAAAATGTACAAAGACTTTTGACTTCAATCTTTGTACAAGTACAAAGGGGTGTTGTACAAAAAAAAACACTGCTTGATAGTATTGTAAGCACTAGCTATCAATCGAGTATCGTTAAATCCGGATTTGAATTTTCTATTCTTTGATATATTGGGTTTAATCTCATCTAGAGGTTATTAACCACCCACCCAGTACATCATTTGGTTCCTGAACTGTTGACAGTTTGTCAGGTTTCTTTGGTCAAAGGACTATACGTCATGAACATGCCTGATCTGAATCAAATTTTTTCAAAATTTATCGAATCGTCACTCACGAATAACAGTTCCTCGGCTGAAAAACTTAATTACTTTTTACTTAATTAAGAAGTTGTAAATAAGATTTTTATATAATTAGTATTCAGTATCCCACAAAAGTATTTTCCAAGTCAGAGTCCAAAAATTCGCGAAAAAAAGTTAAATTCTCGTTTTCTGATTTATAGGAATCAGCCGAAATCCGTGCTTGCCGAGAAAGTTGAGGAAGAAAAAGTCGACGACGAACTACATCCGATGTTCAAAAAACCTAAAATATCATGAATTCAAATTTGTACCGGAGTTTCGTGTTATGTGTAATATAGTATGTCGGAGTCCGCCACTCACAAGCCGCGAGGTTATCGGAATCCATACTCGAGATGTGTTATCCGCTCCATTTCAATTGGATTCCATGAAGAAAAACAATAAATTTGCAGAAAAAATAAATTTTATCTTGTTATATGTATGTGTAACTTTATATATCGTCGCGAAGTGATCCTTACTTTTTTGTATTTTCAATCGCTTGTTCCATTTTCTCGTACATAAAAACGTGTATTTTATCGCCCATTATATGTGGTCCGTCAACAATCGGCTAAAAATTCTGTGCGCCTGGCTTCAGGAAAATCTTTATCTCAGCAATTGGTGTTTGGGAAGCAGTCCATTTCGCCTTCCAATTCAGATCCGTCTTAACCCATGTCTATTTTTTGTCGACTGAAAAGTGGCACATCCAAAATGACTGTCCGCCCTTGGCGTATTGGTCCCATTTTATGTCCCAACTTGGCGTATTATATACTTTTTCTAGTTCCTAGAATTTCGAAAACTGAATAAATTATCTATGTTCTCAAAATCTAACAGACTTTCCGTAAAAATGTTCATTCGAATTTGAGTTTTTAAATATACAGTTAATCCATTGCGCTGTTCTCCAAAATAGGGTGATTTTAGAGAAGTAAAGAGATAGCCCGATAAATCGTTACAATCCATTCATATTTTCTTCTTAGTTCTTTCTTTACCTCATTTCTCATATTGTATTTTCAATTATTTTTTATTTAATCGTTTAAACTTTTTCATTGGTTAAGTATGTAAAGAGGGATGGCCCGAAAAAGACAGAATGAAGGAAGGAGGAATATGACTATACAAAAAATTCAAAATAATTTCTTGATAAACTAGGGATCAACTCTCAGCTCCATAATCCCAGAGTTCTGATGAGCTGCTTTGCTGCTCCGTTGCTCTGGCAGAGCAGCCATGGATAAAGGTGATCTGGAGCTCCGTACATTCTTATCAGTCAATTAACTGTAGTTTATATACCTGAAAGGAATGCGACAAATAAATCCTTGGTTAATTATAGTAGATTTTTTGACTCCTGTCTTGTTACTTGATTGCCATATTATTCCCATGGTGCTTGGCTGATGAGGTTCGCGGCCTTACTTGATTCTCCAGTATGGTAGCTTGGTTTTTCCTATTCATATCATCTTCATCTTTTTTGTTTATTTCTTTTTGTATTCTTTTTCTGTTTGTTTTTTTTATGTTTTTCCGTTTCTTCTTTCTTCCTCTTTCTATATTCCCTTCCATTTTTTCTATTAGTCTCTTTTATTCGTTTTGCATCTGGTTAATAGTGAAATAAAATGTTGATGTATAAAATTGAATTAGTACACAAATAGAGATACCTACATGAAGAGTCTCAGAGGATAAAAAGAAAGATGAAATGTGATAAAGTTAAAGAAAAAGAACAAATACAGATAAATTGGCAGACCAAAAAGATGAAAAAATGGAAGAATCGAGTTAACTTTGATTTTATGATGCATTGGACGCCAAGTTAGGATTTTTTCCTTCAACAGTGGACGCCAAGTTGGGATAGAACGTCCAAAATGGTTAGAAACAGATTGGTTAATAAATCCAATATTTTCAAGTTGAATATTGTTGTTGATTCATTCAATATAGAAGATACTTCATTCATTTTGAAATGGTCGATGCAGCGATCAAATGAGGATATTTCCATACGGAAAAAAGTTAGTAGGCTTATTACTGTAATCAGTGGAATAGACGCAGTTATGTTCAAATCAATAGTAAATAAGCATGACGTTTTCCATGATATTGGTCTTTCTGACTCTCATGGAGAGATTTAGGGTTATTCTACAATACAAAATTTTCCGCTAAGTGAAAACTGCGTATCAAATTAAACTTACTCTTTTGTTTTCGCTGCGTCCATCATCTATTACGAAAAATGAGTAATTTCAGGAGGAGAAGATTCAAATCTAAAGCAAATTGAATGAAAGAGAATTTTATTTGATTACACTCTTCGATTTTCAGCTCAATGTCTCAAACAAACGGCTCCAGTCGGTTTTTGCAAGAACGCTGCAATGATATCGATTATTTATTTTGTTTTTTCTTTATTTTTGTCGAAATTATGCATTTCGCTCCAGTTAATTCTACGTACTTCTGGGAAAGATTTTCATTTAATATTTTTAGTTCCCCAAAATGAGGATAAATGCGTTGACAATTTAAGATTTGTAAAACCGACTTATCGAACATAATCTTTGAAAGTGTTGTGATTCGCAAGATTCTGGTGAAATTTTGATATAGAAATTTAATAAACGAACAAAGAAGATAGATGAACGTGATATTTAGCTGATGTCATGGAAAGTAGTGAATTTTCTTCCTTTTGAGGGTGAATGATCTGACTATAGTTCATTTTGAAATGATGAATGCAGCGTTCCCATAAAATCAAGTAACATCAACAGAAAATTTTTCCAATGGCAGTGTTGAATAGTCAAAAATTTTCAAGTAGCATTAAATGTCATACGCGGTTCTAAACAAGTCAAAAAGTGTCACGAGGAAATGCATCGTCTTTTCTACAGTATGTATAGACTTTTCCACTATTCGCACATCGTGTATTGAATTGAAAATACTTTGTATGCAATGCCGCGTCTACCGTTTCGAAGTTAATGGACTATAGGCCCAATATGCGTGCAATTTTGAAATTTCATTCCTAGTTGAAGCGAATTAGGTTTCTGAAAAATTCATACTCTCTGCTAAATGCTGCTGTGCCGAATTTCTACTAATCTTTCAAAATATATTTTGAAATGGAAAATTTTTTCATTTACGATTGAGCTTCTTCGAAAAGTATTTTTTCGAGACTACAGTAAATGATTTCCTGATCTCAGCTTGAGTCTGTCACATTTACGTCCGCTGCATTTGTCATTTCAAAATAAATTTATTATGATTGAGATTTCCGAAAAAAAGAAGGTATAAGAGAAGTCTATGACCAATCGCATACGATGATCAGACAATGAAAATGTCAAAATTTTCAATTTATGAAAACTATACGAAAAAGTATTCTAAAGAAAAAATAAAAATCATATCAAGAGTAAATTGTTTTTTAGTTGTTCGAGATCTTGGGCGCTTCTCGATTTTCTGCTATGCGTGAGTATGTCCACTATAAGATTCTTGATTTCGCTGAGTCGTATGTAAGCCTGAAAAAAATAATAAATTTTGCACGTCTGATTTTATATGTATTTTTCACCTTGATTTTTGATGTTTTTTGTCATTCATGTTATTTCACCCGTTTGTCAAAGAGTTGCTTTTGTTACGATTCTACTTAAAACAGTGTGTGAATCAAAGTAGCAAACGCATCAAAAGCTATTCACGTAATTTTGGGGCAAATAACTTGGCCTTACTGCTCTGAAAAACATGCAGTGAATGGGATCTTCGTCGTCTGACAAGGGGCAGGTCGACCGGTCGTCGCACATATTCTTCGAATTCATACAAGTCCAAGCCTGCCGCCCATTTTTCAATTGGTTCTTTCTGGGGCACCACAGATCCATACCAACAGGCACTCGTCCACCAGTTGAGCATGCTGAATTATTAAGAAGATCGTGCGAGTATCTAATCTAATTCTATGACTTTGAGAAAATGGTAAATGTACATTTTGCTTTTTATTTTATCTTTAAAAAGTGTAAAAAGAGTGCACCAACAACTGAAAAATATGTGTCATGTGTATGTAGAGCCTTATGTAGGACGAAACTTTTTCAGGCAGGTGTTTGAGATTAAGAATGGATTAAAATGGTAAAAAAGTGAACGAGGTCTCAGAAATAGTGGCCTCAAAATGTAGTTCACAAAATGGGTGGACCATTTTTTTCAAAGGCAGAGAGATATCATTGGTCCCAGGAGAGAGTTAACCTCCTTGCTCCCTAAGAGCATTTACCCCCCCCCCCCTAGAGGACCGGCCGAACCCCCCCCCCACCCATCTTGTCCGAGGTACTACATGTATGGATTTAACATATCTGCATGTTCAAATTCAAATTTGACACAGTTGTATTCTTTGCTGTGCATTTGACACATTTTTAAGTGTGTAATCGACACGTCTGTAGGCATAACTGTGATTTTGACACATATTTTATTGAGGTTCACACATCCACATGTATAATTGTTTTTTGACAAACATCCATGCTTGAACGACAAACATGTTCAGCATCCAGGGTATAGTCAGAGACCCAAAAATAGGTCCACATGAAAAAAAGTCGGGAAAAATGCTCAATTTTTGCTTAAAATGGAATTTCACGGGCGTGGATTGTCAATTTTTTCTGCCTTTGAGATACCAGGATCTGCAGGGGGTGTATTTACTACTGGTGGGCATGTATGTGCACATTTGACATAGCTGCATAGTGTGTATTTGATGTGCCTGTATGCTTTTAGTGATTTAATCCACTGAATGCCAAAAGGGTCTAAAAGTGAAGTTCTTGAGTTTCTGAGAAAATCCCATTTTTAAGTATAAACTGATACACAAAGAATGCTTCTTGAGCACCAGCTTTTAACCCTTAAACAGCTAATTTTCATTTTTATAATGTGGCAGGGCTTACAAGAAAAGCTTACTAAGAGAAAATGGAGTTTCACAGTCAGATCTAATTCCATTTCCCCCAGAAGATGCATTTTGGCCCTTCTATCATTCAGGGGACGACCTCCCAACACTGTCTTAAATGCAGATTTGACCTATCTTTACTACATTTATATTTGGCGCATGTCTTAAGTACACATTTTTAGACGTGTGTTCGACACATGTTGCTTATTAAATGAGCACGTGACAAATAAACGCAACATTAAAAATATGTGCGGAAAATGACACTTTTGAATCGAGAACTATGAAAAAGAACCAATTGTGACACATCACCAAAAAATTAGGGATGCATTACAGCGTTTTCACTAATCGTGGCCTTAAATCAGTCATTTTTTACCCAAAAAACTACAAAATTTCATTTTCAGCAACAGGAATTGGAGGAATCACGTGCCTAGCCATATAGGATTAAGATCAGGAGGACCTAAAAAATTCTGGAGGTGGCTTGTAGGAGAAGTAGATTTATAGGGTATTGGGATCAGGGGAAGTGCGATAAGCCTTCTGGTCGAACTCAAACCTATGGCTGGCCAGTTCTTGCTAGACTAATTTTGAGAAAATTTTGAAAGAATAGCCTTTCCTGAAATTGTGAAAAAAAATTTCAATTTTTTCCTGTGCTTCAAAACGAAAATTTCATTTCCTTAATTTACATTACGGACTTGTAATAGGCAGGATTAAGGGGAACCACATACCCATGGTCGGTGGTCCCCTTATCTCTCGCCAAAACTAACCCTCTTGTTTTCAAGAAAAATTTAATTTTTTATTGGCATAGCATGAAATTTTCGGGTACCTGGACCCGGCCCCCTCCTGATACGGCGTTTTACAAACCCCCACCCGACTTTGGTGAGGTATCAAAATTTCCAATTTTCAGCAGAACTAATGAAAAAGTACTTGGGGATATATGCACGAAGCTGTAGAGTATACTTCTCCAAAGATAAAATAAAAGGTAAAATGTTTATTTACAACTTTTTCAAGTAAAGGATTCTTGCCCAATTTTTTGAGTGAATTCTTTAAAATTTTTTGAAGGTGACATTTTTTTTTCCACTTCTTTTACCACCTTGCCCACTCTTTTTCTGTCATTCAAGTATATTCTCCTTTTTTTCTGCCCCGTCGGGGCATTTTCCAGCAAACTAATCCAACCATTTATAGTGGGACTGACTCATTGGCTTGATGTGTTGTTGTAACCATTATGTTTGGAAAAACAATTAATACAATCTTATAAACACAACACCTCAAGGCCGAAATTCTGAAGATTCATTACTTCCAACACAAATGATAATTTTGTTTCAGAAGCCTACAATGTTACACAACCACAGCCATACATGTAACAGGGGGAGGTCTACAGGGACCCGCCACCTGATTTTGGTTTTCGAACCCTAGATATAGGGTGACCCTCCTGGACGAAGGCCATCCAATACTAGATATAGGAGCCCCACGGATTTCCGGGGAAAAAGTTCGAAGCTTGTTAGTTTTTCGTCAAAATTGACGTGATTTTGGCCAAAAATTGATCAAATTTTCAAAAGATTTTGATGCTTCACGCCGAAATTGGTACTTAAATTTTTTTGTTACCCGTTAAGAAACTCAGTTTAGCCCTCCACCGGACCCCCGATCACATGTTTAACCACACACCACTAAATCCATATTTTCAGGGAAAATTTCTTTAAAAATTTCTTTTACTCTTTGTATGTCCTTCAGTTTTCCTGCTGCTTGGAAACCAATTTTCTTAAAAATTTTTAAAAATGATCGATTTTACCCCAGAATCAATTTTTTTTCGTGAAAAATCATGAGCAAATTTTTCAATTCTCTGTGACTTGCCCATCAAATTTCCGGCGATTATTCCTGAAAATGCGACTTCCGGCGATTTTTCAGAAAAATCACAATTTGCGGAAATTTTCTAAGGTCAAACATCCTTTGCCCCAAACATTATGGAAGCCCTGTTTCTCAAAGGGATCAAAAGTTTTTATGTTTTTCTCTTTAAAAAAAATATTTTTTTGAACTCCAATGATGCATAATACTAAGTTGTTGAATTTCGAGATTTCACGGACTTTGGTCACTCATATAATTTGACCAAATCAATATTTTGAACAAAATAAAAAAGGATCCGAGGGGACCCTTGGTAGATGCGAGATAAAAAGTATGAAGATCCAGGGTTGCATACCCATTGTGGTACCTGGTAAAACCGGAGGCACAAAAAAAGACCGTTTTCGCATGTTTTTGGTGCCCCGCCGAGCCCCATTTGCATACAGAGCTCCAATGACCCATGTTTGCTCTTATGCCGGACATTATGCTAAAAACCGCATCTCTTCTCTAATCGTTTTTGATCTAGGGGCCGGTGAATAAAACTTTAGAGGTGGCGCTACGGCGCCACCTGTGATGCTGTTATTCTGCTAGTTCATGAAGATGCAAACAAATATTACAGAGTAACACGAAAATGGACAGTGCGGTTTTTTCGAAGGGACAACACGTCTCCAGAAAATTGACAGTTTCGCAAAGTGTTTGAGCGTCGGCTTGATCATGTAGCTTTTTTAAAATGCTTCACATAATGAAACTAGAAAGCAAGATGCTATTTCATATTTTTTGTTAAGCCACATGCGACTGAAATTTTTTTGATTGTTTAACTAATCTTTAAAAAATTTTTTCAATAACAATAAATTTGTTGGAACGATTTTTAATTCGCAAACATTTTATGAAAAGACAGGCTATAATTCTTATTCATAATCGGCGTGTTCTCTTTAAATAGCCATCTAAAAATTTCGGACAGAACATTGAGTCGACAGTAATGCAAATGAGAATATATCTTTCTTCATTTACAATTATGTGACCTTATTTTGATTTGTTTTTTGATATATTACAACAAAAAAGAGTTGAATGAGTTGAAAATGGAAAGCAAGCCTTGTAATGGGTAACAGAGTTCTGAGAAGGTATCCGTCTCCACTCAAGTCGAGATCTGCCGTAAAATCAGTTGATTTTGTACAATTTCAATCCCAAAATTGGAAATTAAAAAATAATTATGCTGTACCTCAAAACAATTTACATGTCTACATTAATTCAGTGAAATTTGAATTGCAGACATTTTAGTCCTTTGAAAACATAAATCGAAATTTCAAAGAAGAGAAGAAAATATCCTGCCGTTTTCTAGATGCAGTGATTGCACCTGATAGTATACTGTAACCTTGTAATATTGTCATATTTCAGCTGGCTGCTATAATACTGCCTTATATCCGATTATTTGTCAGTTTCATGTACTTCTTGAACGGATCAGGAATCTGAGCAATGCATCATCGAAGTGTGTCGAACAAAATTTTATAATGCCAATTTTGCCCATGGAAATTTAGGAACATATAATCATTTATCAAACTGGCAGTTTTCATGATCGATTTTACAGAACTAGTTGAAACAGCTATTGTGATAATGTCAACTTCAAATCAAATCAAATTTAACACAGTTCGAATGAGAAATTTTCGCGTGTAAAAATGACATTTCTACTGTTTCGAATGCTATTCATATTGCGATTTGAGAGTGATTTCTTGGCACATCTGTTTTCCATCCATCGATTGCAGAATAAAATTTCCTTACGTTATCATACAAGAATGATGAAGAATTATTTTTCCGGTTTAAAATCAGCTTTGAATTTGTCGAAATAATTCAGAACTAAAATCCAACATTATGTCCTCTGTTCCGCAGCACCAACAAACTAACTTTCATCCCTTTTATGAAAGATTCCACTTTTATAAATATTGAAAACACTTAACTACTTGAAAATAATTTCGAGAAGACTTCCTTTATGATTAGGAAGTTCTGCTACGCGATAAATGTTAGATAAAGTCATTCAGCCTGGCAGTTGTAGATTTCAGTCAATACAGTGCGTCTTTCACTCATGCGTGAATCAAAAAGATTTTTGAATGCGAAAAATATATCAATTCTGAATACAAATTTATTTAAAGCACTTTCATTTACGATTAGATAATGAAATATAATTCAACGGCTTACTTGCTGAAGGTTTTCTCCAATAAGTACGGAAAAGATCGTCAGCTTCCCTCAAAAGACGGTCGAGGAGTAACCTGAGAAATAAAAATGTGTTATACAGAAATTAAATTCATGCTGTTTATGATTTTTTCTCTCCTCAAGGAACATAAGATTGAAATTTGACACTCGTACTATAAGTAATGATTTAATCAGTGTTTCAAACCTTGAAATGAAATTATTATCAAAACCGACACTACCAAAACCTATAATTTTGACTAGGAATTTATTGATACATATTAATTCAAAAGTGCAGTCGCCGACTGTCGGCAACAAAAATCCTATAGTCTGTTTTTCTTGAAATGCTTCTAAATAATAAAAGTGGAAAGCAAGTGGTATTTCAGATTTTCACGATTTTCTAATAAACAATATATCACATAGGACTGGAAACTTGTGAGCATACTGACCTAACCTTTAACAATTTTTCCAGCGAAAAACTTTACAGAAAGAGCTCTATGTAAACGATTTTGACGACAGTACTGATTTATGTCACTCTTCTATTTGGAAGCATTTTATAAAAAACAGACTATTAGATTTTTTCACTTCTGAATTGGGCTTTCTGCAAGTTGCCTATTCATTCTATTCATTCCTTAGAATCTTCAACTGTCGTCGATTGTCGGCGACAGTTCGGCGAACACGAATCCTAGGATTTTTCACTTTTGAATGACGCTTTAAGGATTATAAAATTGACAACAGTATTTTTTGAAATTACCGATGAAAGTAAGTTTAACACATATAGATTTGTGGTTTTGTGACTGCACTCAATGAAAAGATTTTTCTCGTCCCCATGCGGTAAGCAGACAACAAACTGGTAATTTTTCCCAAATAATATGATCAAATGGACAACATTTATTGAAAATAGTCGATACAACGTTCTATGCAACTCAACAGTGGTAGGTAAATTGTTGTTTATATGACTCTGGCGAAACTATTGCGAAATCAGAGTTGAGCGTTTTTCTTATAGTTCTTTCTCCACAAAAGTTTTATGCCAATCTGAGCCTATTTATTGGGTTGTCACTGCGACTATCAATTCAAAAGCGAATGGGCATAGTATTCATTCTAATACAACCAGCATTAATGCGCTAAAAATTTGATTAAACCGCCATATAATAAAACTATCGGATGAGATAGGAGGTCTAATAAACCAGAATAATTAAAAACTTTGTGACTAATAGTACTCTGATGACCACTATGGAAGAAAAATTTATTGAAAAAGTCATAGTTTATCGTAATTTGATTTTTAATTATAACGAGACGTTGCTTTGTCACCTGATCTTCAATACAACCAACACTAGTAAATGGAGAGAGAATAAGAACTCGCGGATTTTATCATGATTAATACATAACTATGAAGCCCCAAAAGTTTTAGGAATATAGAGTTGTGGCACCGTTTTTTGGACTTCACATAATGAAGCAGACTCGAATTTCCAAGTCATCCATTGTTTATACACTCTGATACCATTGCTAAATAACTGCACTCTTGAAGGTCGCTGTTTGAAAATATAAGTTTTGATTTGTGCTTTCAAATCATCAGTTCATAATGGAACCATAGTTTTCCTTGTAGAATTGATTGAACAAGAAGCTCCTTTTCTACTGTCCCTAGAAGCCCATATGATTAACGCATATGGGCATGCAAGTTCAAGTTTAACTAACGAATCTTCCTTGTGATCATTAAATATCCGCATATTCATTTTGGTAATAGGCAAATATCAGAAAGATCAGCTTTTCGTTTGAATTTGAGATCTCGTTCAAGTTATACTCACGATTTCTTCAATGCTGGATCGTCAGTTCGTGGAACTATACTATAATACGATCTTGTGATCAAATGTCTCTAGATCTTTATCTTCAGTTCTTAATTGATCATCAATTCTTCTTTTCAAATCATGAAAAACTTCAGTTTATTACTGTTGCGAATATTAATGAAGAAGATAAATTTTTTACTGTTTCCAAAGCTAGAAGCAGGCAAAACAACGTCGTAGATCCCAAATTGGAAGCAGTTGTTGGATTTACCTTACAGTTATAAGTATATTTAACCCTGTATTAGGGGTCAAAAGTAATCACTTTTTGATTGTTGAAGTACTGAAATCCCAAATTTTGTCGTTAACAATTCAATACACACATGCTAATGGTGCTTGTTCATATAAAAACAGTAAGGCGAACCATATTTTAGAAAATAATAGATGGAAACTTACTTCGTGAACTATTCAGTATCTTTCCATCGCCTAGGCGAAAACATTGATATTTTACGTTTTTTTGAACTCAAAAATTTATCATGCAGACTAATTCATGTGTGGGCGAAACTGTTCATAGCAAAATGTGAACTTCTCAAAATTTATCTACTGTATCTGATCGCACGTGCTTGAGCATCTGTAACCAGTTTTCACCTTTTATTTTCTGTCGTCTCACGTTTCAAACGTTGATGTGCTGTTCTTTCTATGTTTATGGATTCGTTATCGATCATAGAAGACTGCCCCGAAGACTGCAAAGATGGGGCACCCGAGTAAAAACTGCTAGCTCTGCTCGCACCAACGAAATCCCCGAGTTCCATGTGCAATAAAATGAACGAGAAACTAGAGACGGTAAAGTCCATTCTGAAACAAAAAATTATCATTGTTTGGTAATGATTAATTGATTTCAGTAAGAAACGAAAACCGGCTAAGCAAGAACAGTAATTTTATTTTATTTTCGAGTAAGCATCGAGGAACTCCTTGGGAACGTAATGATCTTGCATTCCTATTTCAGCATTTGTTGGTGTCAGGTTAAAGTCCTGACTGCCACGGTCAACTTGGGAGAAAGAATACCGCTTATACTGAGATTTATTATCCGCCAGAGCATCTTTCTTGCGCTCGATGCCTCATTTCAAAAAATCAATGATGATCTACAAATGATAAATTAGTCCTTTGTTTAGAGACAAAAATGGAAGGCGAGAACCATCTTATGTCTGATACTACACAAAACAAAATACAACAGTAAATTCTCGCCGATATGGAATATCAGGGAAAGAAAAGTAACAGTGATTGAGATTAGATGTTAATACACTGAAATAATTAAATTATATTCGTTAAGTTTTTATAACCATTGACTGCAATCTGGAATCGCATGACTTTGGCTCCGTCTCTATACTCCACTTTTTTCCAAATCAGGCTCGAAAAGAAAAAAGATGCTCACGCAAATAGTAAACAACAATTTTTCGTATTGACTGTAACAGCTAGGACTACAACTAGGGAAAAGATCACTTGCCGACGGATTTTTATGGATATTTTGAAATACCGAGGCTCATTTGAAAATGAACGAACTATAATTGAAGCCAAAAAAGTTTATTCCGTTATTACAAAAGGACTGACATCTTTTTGAGTCCCCTATAGAACACAACACACGGATACATGCGATTTGTGACGGTGTACTTTTCGCGTAATCGTGATCAAGCTTTTTGTCAATTAGAATATTAATTTCTGATTTAGTGCATTAGCAACGATTGGCTAAGCGACTCTTAGAGTGCTCGATAATGTTTTTAACGCGAATTAAGTCTAATCTTCCCCTTGTGATGAATGGTTTTGGAAATCATTATATTAGTAATAACTGAAAAGTTCAGGATTGGCATAACATTAAGCAAATGATGTTATTCTCTAATGTACCTAACAATCGCCAAGGTGGTAATTTTCTATATTCTCGCTACTGTTTCACATCTCCAGAAATTTTTTCCATGCAAAGCCTCGTAACAGGACCAGTGCATTGGAATACTAAATTTTACATGTGTTTCTGATATTTCAGATCTGAGCCTGGACAAACGACACCTGTGGAGACATAAAATCTTTCTTTCCTCACATGGTGTTGTGAAGCGAAATTGACCAAAGCTTTTACGCTTGGAGATTACCTAACTGAATCACCAGCATCATCCAGGTTCAGGAAAAACATGATGCGTGCTTCGGTAATGTCTGGCTGGACTGTACACTGCATAATATTGAAAACGTAAGATTTTTTGCCCAATGAACGAAAAACTGGAAAAAACACTGATTTTCGCCGTTACAATAGAGAAAAGTATACATGTCGAAAAGGCACTTACTGACAAGTTCAAAATTATTGACATCTGAAAACCACACATTTAAGCAATTTTATACGCTGAGTTTGAGAGTCAAACTTCGCATAGCTTCAGTGCTCCAAGGTTTTAAGCTCCTATATTTGCGAGATTTTCGGTCTATATTTGAAGTACGGGTCACAGCCTAGGAAAGACACAACTCTATTGTAAAACATTATTTATATTCAA
This sequence comes from Romanomermis culicivorax, assembly GCA_963922205.1. Taxonomy (NCBI): domain Eukaryota; kingdom Metazoa; phylum Nematoda; class Enoplea; order Mermithida; family Mermithidae; genus Romanomermis; species Romanomermis culicivorax. The sequence goes on from CAWUHX010000087.1 coordinate 1,020,808, forward strand.
CAGAAAATGCTTTATGCGAAAAACTTTTTCTTAAGCAATTTTAAAGCATCAAAAAGATTAGGGAAAAATCTGGAAAGGTCATTTCAAGTCTTTTCTGGGACGTTTCTGATAGAATCGTCAAGGCATCGGGCAGGTATGGAATGACAAGAGAAAAATAGCTGATGTAGAAAATTTGGATAACTTTCCAAAATTACTGAATTGAAAAACGTACTGGTGAGATGAAAAATATGAAAAATAGATCCCCAGCCAAAAAGCCCTCTTTAATTACAGTGACGACCTCCACCAGCCAGCCTTGACCTCAAAAATCGACTTCAAAGGATACATAAGGAAGCGCCCGGTGGCGACGCATCTCGAAATGTTCGCAATTCATTCTGAAAAAATATTCCGGGTAGCACTTTTTCAAGTAACAACGGATTTTATCTGGTTTCCATAGATCTGGACAAAGTAATGGGATGATTTTAAACTAATATCAAAGTACAAATACGTATTCCCGAGAAGGTATGATTATAAGCTGTGCTTATTGTAATTTTTCTCATCAATTTTTTTGTCGTGTTGTCCATTCAGAAAAGACTCTGAAAATTCTGACAATTTTTGCGGTTTTTAGATACAACATTATTTTTCGTCAAGTGCAGACGCAATCTCCGAAGCCACTACCATTAGCATTTTTGTGTTTCCGAGCTTAAAACCTGTTTTTTATAAAGTGTTTGTAAAATTAAAAAAGGCAAAAATTGGTACTGCCATCGACATCATTTACACCTTAAGATATAATTTTTTAATGGAAAAAATTCTTATGTAACGCATGATAAAGCAGAAAGTCATATAAACAGGGAAGAACACTTGATTTCTTCTTTGAGCTGTTCGTGATCTTCTGTGTTCTATAACAGCTCATCTTACAGGGTTTCTATTTTTTATTTGACTGTCGGTAAAACATACTGTAATTTACCGTCCAAACTCATGGTCAGTAGTGAGTCATTTCACGATGTAATCATTGCATCGTACGTTTTCTGCTCAAGTGAAAAATTGATGAATCATCAAGTCCAGGAAAAACGTACAAAAATAATTGTACAGGAGAGTTAACTGAAAATGGAGATGAAGCAAAACGAAATTACTTACAGGAAATCGATAAACTATGAAAGTAATGAGATACACATTCAAACGTAGAAAGCACCAAAAGAATTAAACAAATACAGAAAGAATATGACAGAAACATGGAGAACTTGCGTTGATGAAAGCATCTCATCAAGAATCTGATTTTGCACGAGTCTTACGAACGTGTGCCAGTGCTCAAGCAATCCCTTACAGGAGAGCCTTTCGTCATAAAAGTCAGGAATTTCAAAACTTCAGGTTGATAATTGGAGTTGCAAGTGATGAACAAAACAAATAAGTTACAACATGAAAAGAATAGATAGATAAATAATCAAGAAGATTTCAACCAATCGCTCAACTTAGGTTTGAATATGCATTGGCTGATCACTTTCGAAACAGAAAATCCTACATTTCTGCGTCTTTGTGAGAAATCATGAAATAGAATCTATCTAATAAAATGTCAGGTAAGTTTTTACATCTTATAGAAATTTCAAAAGCTTAAACTTCTTTCGAGGTCGACTGCTGCCTTTAGAATACACAGGGCATTAGCTTTTATAGGTCTCGAGAATATTTTTGACTTATTTAAAACTGGAATAATTTTATTGGACACGACGCATCTGTAAATTTTTTGTAGGACTATAATCGATGATTGAGAACTAAATGAATGGTTGTCAGGCATCTTTATAATGTTCGACCAATTTTTATCTGACATCTGTGATTTTCTTACTTACCACATTTCCATAAGGTACTTCCCGATAGTCAATGCATAAACAATTTTCGATTAAATTCATATCATTTAATCGTTGTTTGTGATTGAATACGACGTTAGTTTTCATTGAAGGTGCCCTAGGTATGTCACTTGCTTATATTTAAATTTTTGAACGATCTGATAACATGGGATTATTCGCGGTACTGGCAATTAGTACACTTTTTCAACAAATTTCACATTTTACCGGAGAATCAGTTGACTCTGACATTCGATTCTTAGCCAACATGCAGAAGAGCTATAGGCATCCCGGTTTGCCCAGATTAAATTATTCGGAACCACCAAATGCCAGGCAGTAAGATTTTTATCTAGACTTTTTCTCACGAAAAAAACAGTCCAACAGTAACATATAGTCAATTCTGATTTGGGGAAATCGTCAGATGATGCAACAATTCGAGTAAAGTCTTCAGTTTCCTCAAACAACCGCAATTTTGCTTTCAGTCTCAACGAAATACAATTAGCACATGTGTACCGTGGCTATATGATCACAGAAATCAACAGAAATGCAAGAAGAAGTGAAAGTGAGTATATTTCTTCGTGTCGAGCGAATTCCTGAGGAATAAGGGTGTAGCCAGGACTCGAACTTGGGTTACCACCATTCCGGGCTGATGTTCTCACCACTAGACCACCACACCACGAGGTGAACCCAGATTAAGGTGCCCCCGTTGGCTACGATTTTTACGACCAACAAGCATTGGAGTTGTATGCTAAACATCGTAGCCTTAATCTGGGTTCACCTTGTGGTGTGGTGGTTCAGTGGTGAGGACATCAGCCCGGATTGCTGGTAACCCAGGTTTTACTCCTGGCTATACCCAATTTTTCAAATTTATTTACACTCCAAAAATTCCATGTAATTTATATTTTTAAAAAGTCGGCAACTTCATTGGTTGGCAGTCCAAAGTAGCAAGTACGTTGCTACTTGCCAAAGGTCGTAGGTTCACGACCACCAAGCATTGGAGTTGTATTCTAAAAATCGTAGCCAAGGGGAGCACCTTAATCTGGGTTCACTTCGTGGTGTGGTGTGGTGGTCTAGTGATGAGGACATCAGCTCGGAATGCTGGTAACCTGGCTACACCATTATTTTTCAAATTTATTCTCGCTTCGAAAATTCCATATAAATTTCATTTCTAAACAGCGAATTCTTGTTCTTCATTATTCGTCTTTCTTCATCAAGCTTGCATTCAAAATCACCAAACCAAACGCGTGATGTGCCCGACTGTTCGTAACGCCCGTAATCCTGTAGCTTCATGCATCGACATCAAACAACTTTGCTCCGGTCAACCAGAATGCCCAGGCTCTGAAGATGAACATCCAATCGAATGCATGTTCTACAAAGCGGTGATAGATTTGTTGACCTGCTAACAACAAAATTTTCGATTTCATGTCATTTTTTGCAGATCGAACAACAAATTCAAGTTTTGAAATTGAAAGCCACAGATTTTATTGTTTCGGAAATCAGAAGACGTCGGCATGGAAATTGATTTATCACTTCATGAACTAATGAATATAAATGATGAGCACAAATGAATAAAATTGATGAGCTTTATGATTGTCGAAAAATACTGCCGTATAGTGAATGCCAATGTCTGACATTCCCCGATTTTGAAACCATCAATTTTGATACACATCAACTACGTTCATTTGCAGTCCTTATGAATAAAGACACGTAATGAGAGAGATATCTTACCCTTATCATAGGATTTTGTATTGAAGCTACGGCTCCATCTGCTAGCAGATATATTAAACAATTGCCCATGAGGACTCTGAATGCAAAAAAGTTCAATGAAAGCCGTGGGTAGATCATGAACATACATTTTATGCCAAACATTTCCTTTCCACGGGTTGCAGTCCGTTAAAAGGGGATGTTAAGACTTCTTAGTGATACCCTGGATATAGTACAACAGAACTTTTGTCCTGACCTACCATCAACTCCAAATTACAATAACCAAAAATGGGACCTCAAAGAACGTTCTACGTAGACTTTCTGGCTAGATGAGGAGATCTTCCGATCTGGCATCAATAAACTCACCGCTTGGAAATGAGCCCTAATTTCCATAAGTATTCCCAATTGGCTTGGCACGTATCATTTATCAAATTTTACTCATAAAATGAAATGGTTAATAATTATCCCCACGACATTCTAGAGCGTAATAGGAAATGGTATGAATTGTGACTGAAACGGTGTTAATTTCGGCTGCGATATTTTTGTGGCCGTTTTGCTATGTATGAAGATCTGTGACGCTCCTCAATCTGTTTTTTATAAAATCCTTCTAGATTAAAAAATGACCAAATTAAGTAATTTCTCTAGAACCGTATACCGAAAGCTTTTACAAAATAAATTTTTACAGAAAATAGCTGATTATGCTCACAAAGTTCATTCATTAAGCGACGTATAGTTCAGCAGAAAGTGATAAAAATGTATGAAATAGTATCTGTTTTCCAGTGACTCGAACCTGGTTTACCGGGATTACAGTCTGATATAGATAATTTTTGGAATAATATATCATTCGCTGTCAGTAACGCGGCCAATTATTGTTGATTCTGACGACCACAACAATTTTTGATTACGGTATTTGACATAAATATGGTAAAGCTTCATTGTTAATGACATATGCCTACTAACAATTTGACAAAAATTTATGCGTTTCTGAAAATTTTATTTTATCCAATAAGTGTTATGCTAATAAAGCCACATTACTGTACGACGTAATCGACCCATTATTAAGATCATAGAAAAACAGTATAAATGGAAATATTTCCGAATGAGACCGTAATCTGTTGAAAAACATGCCCTATCCCCAATTAAGAATAATTCTAGCCTTTACTATTATTGTAGCTACAACCAACGCCCAGTCACACAGGAACTTTATGACGGACCAAGGAAAAGATGGAGCACATTTTCAGGACTCTTCCTTCAATGGAATCAATTTTGGAGTCAACTTTGGTCGAGGTCGACCAGGAAGAGAGACGGTGCAAAAATCGTATCAGACAAATGATAAAAATGATCCGAATAAAATTCAAGTTCGTCGAAAAGGAATTGCGACTCATCCACATGATCAAGGTTATTTACGAACGCGAATCTCATCCGAGGACAGTAGTGAATTGCCAGACGATGCCATCGTAAATGAACCTCGAGCAGGTGACCTGGCCCCAGCAGCACAAATTCGAGCAGGCAGGAAAGGAAGGCACTCGGGGAAAGCCATCATTGATAACGCCATTGTTCAAGAACCCTCATCTGAGGATTTGTCGCCATCAGCACAAATTAATATACGAAGAAAAGGCAAGCAGACAGAAGTAGTCCTACGTGATGATGCCATCGTCCAAGAACCACCGGTAGATGATTTGGCACCATCAGCACAAATTAATATACGAGGAAAAGGCAAACAGACAGAAGCAGTCCTACGTGATGATGCCATCGTCCAAGAACCGCAAGTGGATGATTTAGCACCGTCAGCACAAATTAATATACGAGGAAAAGGCAAACAGACAGAAGCAGTCCTACGTGATGATGCTATCGTCCAAGAACCACCAGTGGATGATTTGGCACCATCAGCACAAATTAATATACGAGGAAAAGGCAAACAGACAGAAGCAGTCCTACGTGATGATGCTATCGTCCAAGAACCACCGGTAGATGATTTGGCACCATCAGCACAAATTAATATACGAGGAAAAGGCAAACAGACACAAGCAGTCCTACGTGATGATGCTATCGTCCAAGAACCACCAGTGGATGATTTGGCACCATCAGCACAAATTAATATACGAGGAAAAGGCAAACAGACAGAAGCAGTCCTACGTGATGATGCTATCGTCCAAGAACCACCGGTGGATGATTTGGCACCATCAGCACAAATTAATATACGAATAAAAGGCAAGCAGACAGAAGCAGTCCTACGTGATGATGTCATCGTCCAAGAACCGCAAGTAGATGATTTAGCACCGTCAGCACAAATTAATATACGAATAAAAGGCAAGCAGACAGAAGCAGTCCTACGTGATGATGCCATCGTCCAAGAAGCACCAGCAGATGATCCATCGCCAGCAGCACATGCAGGAAGAAAAGACAGACACTCAAAGTCAGCCTTACGTGATGATGCCACTGTCCAAGAAGCACCGCCTGATCAAAATGAGACGATTTTTCTACCGAATGAAAGAAAAGGCAAGGCGTCAGGTTCTTCATTCAATGATCCAAGTATACAAGAGCACACATCAAAAGATGACGAAGACATTGACATAAAAGATAAGATCGAACATTCTTCACAGCAAAAAGAACAGTCGAACGAAAATGTTATCAGTGACCTCACAGCTCAAGAGCAACAAGGACGGACACGGATGCGAAGAATTAGTGGACAAAAATCAACACGACAGCTTCAAATGCGAAGGACCGTCAGACCGAGAATTACCCAAAGAGCTCAAACGAGGAGAGCAGAAAGGCAAAAAATAACCCAACGACAACAGTTGCAAAGAACTGCCAGACCAAGGGCAACACAACGAAGACAAATGCGAACAACCAATAGACCAAGAATCGCAACGGTTCCTTTGTCTATACCACATGCTGCTGGGCCAGTGATGTAAGGGAAATCATATGTTGAGCGGACTTTCTCTACCACAGCAAATCATACGATAGAGTAGACAGACATTTCTCAAGGTCGTTGTGTCCTTGCAGAACTAAACGACCGACGCGAGACAAAAAATTTTAAACTTCTAAAGCAATAGCAATTTTATTAATAGATGACTAACACGAGAATCCAATAACAGATAGTTTTACTTTTTCTACTATTTTTGAGGACATGTAACTATGGACATAATAAACCCTCTTGCCCTTCTGCTCTCGGGGATACCAATTTGGGACTTTAAAAGTCTTGATGTACTGAATTTGAGAATACCCAAAATTCTATCAAGTGGTCCGATGTATACTCGTGTTGTTGCACTGTCTGATAAATGACCCAACGAAAGTTACTGTTGTTTGTGGAACGAAATTATTGTATAACACCGCACTTCGCTAACATTATAATACCTTAAATTCACATCAATAGGCGTTACTTTGCGATTCACCTTGATAACAGGTCGTTTATAACACTCAAACTCAGACACATAAACTTCAGTGTCCCTATTTTTTATTTGTGAATATTATTGTATCAAAAACCTTGACATTATCATGCTTTCTTTTTACTCAACAAATTTGCATTTTCCCTAATTTGGGTAATTTTCCCATGCGAGCTGAGTAATATTATCCAAGTCGTTCTTCCCAGTGGACTTTATTCAAACGACGATTTGCATAAAAGCAGCATACTGTAGTATATACAGCTATACCTGACGTCAGCAACTACGACTGTTGCAAAAATGCGGAAAAATGCTTGATAATGCGCATCGGAATCAATAAATTATTCCAGATGATCATGAACAGGTGTACTGATCTAGAGCTATTCAAACTTCGTTGAAATTGAATATGGGTGGGATATTAATAAAACGGAAAACAGTACGGTTCCCAGAAAGACTTTTCGATTGCATTTTTGTTTCTAACATCTCTCTGATTGCTGATCAGGTACAAGCGGACTTACCACTATGAAATAATTTTCGCGTAAACAGCGAAGAACGATCAGTACAAATTAGCTTGTGCTATCGAATGCACTTTAAGATTTATGAATGATGAGATATCAGATTTCACCATTGCGCATCACATTTATCTTATTCAGGTCAGCCAATGAATACTATCAATATGAATCCAAAACTCTGTACGAAATTGTTCAACAAAGATCCAATGTTGGTGAGCATTCTGTAGAAATTTAGATGTCAGTTGAAAACCGAGCGAATTTTTTCGTGTGTAAGTGTGCCGTTCCGGTGAAGTAATGTGCGGCTTGCCCAACGCGCGAGTATACCCAGAAAGGCACACTTTGGGCAAATGTGTGGAAATCAATAGCTTATGTAACGATGCAGTGGATTGCCCAGGTTTCGACGACGAAAACCCAATGCATTGTGCCTTCTATAGAGTTGTGAGTGTTAATACTTGCCATTTCCAGCAAAGTGATATGAGTATCAAATGATACCGTGAAGGTTTTTATTCAAGTCGACTACTGAAAAACTACGAATGTCATGTGATTCACTCAAACATGTAGCATGAGAATATATTTTGTTAATTTTAGCTGAGCAACTATATCAAACAGCTAAACAATACTATTGATCAAATAATATCGAATCCGCGGGCATATGACAACAGACAAAACATTGAAGAAAACTTGATGTTACTATTTTGATAATGTTATCGTAAATAAAATTTACTCTTTGTAGCAACCATTTTTCATACTTTACCGTGTGTCACCAAGTAACAAGATTAAAAATTTTGAATTAACATTGAGATGCAAACGGAACTGAAATAAAGCTCTAGAATCGTCATCATGTGCTTAAAAATTTGCGAATATACATTTTTCACCCTTGCCAAATTTTTAGAATGTAGTCTGGCTTTTTATAAAATGCTTTTAAAATGGAAAATGTCAAAAATTAATACTGTTAACAAATTCTTTTACGCAAAGTTTTTGCTGCAACATTTTTTATTTAAAAAGTTGATAAGTTAAACAGCTTGGAAGCATTTCGACAAAAATAGAGTACAGAATCAAAATCGTAATCTATGGTACCAGGAGCAATTGTCATTAAGGTCAAGAGTATTTATCAAAAAAATGTTACAGAACTGAAATAGAAACATGAAGCCTGAAAGTCTATGAAGAACTGATTCCTCTAACAGTCAAGTGGTGAATCAGAATCCAAGTCTTTATTGTCCATCTTATTTTGAAATGACAGGTACAGCTAAAGAAGATTCTACAGAATCAGACAATACAAGTAAATTATTTACTATAATCATTATCGAGGAATTTCAGTAACTAGTTTTTTGTACTGGAGTGAAATGCAACAGATTTTCGAAAAAAAGTTTACATTTTTTTGTCGCACCAAGTAACTTCTGACTCATTTGGTGTAAAATTTGGTCAAAACATTAAAGAATCGTTGCTTTACATTCTCCAAAAGTTTCACGTGACTAACTTTCATGCTAATTGAGTTTTTTTAAACCCTTGGAGATGCATTTCACCCCGACATGGGGCGAAATGCACCCCATATACCAAATTACATAAAATAACGTTTCTATGTGCATTTAACACCTGTATTGGTGTGAAATGCACCCCTAAGAATGTTTTTAAAAATAAATTAAACATATTCGACTATTAAGAACAACTGAAATCCGAATTTTGAAGGAAAATATGACTGCTTAAGATTAAAAAAAACCAAAAATTTCACAACTTTATTTGTCAGTTTTTTGATGAAAATGTCAATTTTTAAACAGAAAATAGTCAAAATGTGAATTTTCTGGGCGCTTCGTGCCATGAACATACTTTCTCGGTCTTTTTAGAAAAATTACTATTTTTTGAACTATTTTTCGGACTTTTTTTTGTGAAAAAATCAATTTTTTTTCCTTGAGAGACCCCTCCCCCTAAATTTTTGGGAATTACTGACCCCCGTCCCAAAAAACGTCGCCCGATCACCCCCCCCCAGACCTCGGGGCCCAAGTACATGTATGAACAAACGTCATCCTTTATTGGAAATTTGACTCGTGCTGATTTTGACGTTTGGAAAAATTCGATGAACATATCACGATTTTCGGTGTCCAGCTCATTCGCAATAGCAAGCAATAGCAAAAAACGCAATATTATAGTGTCAGACTGAGAAAAAAGGAAGGAGCATTTCATTCCAAAAAACAACGAATCTCGGGGCAAAATGCACCTCAGCAAATAACGGAAAAACTATTTTTTGTTCGAACTTTCGTGTATAACATTTGTTGTTTATATGTTGGCTATCTTTTAAAAAAAAGTTCATCTTGATATCACTTATACTTATTATTGTAGGTTAAGAAGTTTGACGACATACTTTTTGAACCGTTTGTCAACCACCTGATACAGTAAGGCAAGCAGAATGTAATAAGTGCAATACACAATAAAACTATATATATTCTGAAAGAGGAGGAAAAGTTGTATTAGAAAAATACTAAAAATTGTCGGAACACACAAACGCGATCGAGAAAAATTCAATACAAACAAAATACTGGCGAAAGGGTGCATTTCATCCCAGTTTATACCGTTAGACAGACTCAAAATCAGTGAATCTCATAGACATTAAATAATATCTTCTAAATCAGCTGCATGAGTCATTTCCCTTCAATTTACCAGTTCTTATTTTGTCAAATTTTCAACTATTTTTCTGTAAAATCATTGTTCCATGACCAGGAATTGATTCAATGGTTCTACTTCCGTGATACACGGATTTTTTTAAATATTTTATTAGGATAAATAAATAGCTCTATTTTTCGCGAGCAATCCTTTTTCTGCACGAAACAAATGACAGAAAAGCAAATAAAAGACTATTCATGAAACGAGAATATTATGCTTGCTGCAGACTGTGCCTGCATTACTAAGTGTGATTTTCACGCTTATTTCCCATTTTGTAGATAAAGAAGCTTCATAGAGTTTAGAATTTATTTTTAGTTATTCAAGAAATAATTTTGTTTTCATTGTCAGTCTATTTGTGGATTTTGGCTGATAGATTTAAGCAGAACTAAATGTGTTTAAAAAATTTTGAACTCGAGTTTGTGAATTCTTTTTCAATCATGTGCGACTCGTTGAAATAACTTCATTTGTTGACACAGAAAAAAAACCTTCTGCAGGGTACAAGATTTGAATGATTCTGATTCCCTTGGTTTGAAGAAAACTGAAATTTTTTCATTGAAGTGTATACTTTCTAGGACTTTCTTTGTTTGTACCATAACCAACTGCAGTCCACAATTCTCGATGTTGATTTTATAATAAAAAAAATAACACTTGTTCAAACTAAATAAAATTTGGCCACACTGATTCTGTGGATGACCAAGAAGAAAATAGCAAAATGAAGAAATTTTATCAACGAAGATTGCTGATCTGTCGACCCTACAGTCTATTCTTTTGAAATGAGCTTCGAGGAGAAAAAAATTATCATGCAAATAATAAACAATCTGCACACGCGGCCAACTTTTTCCCAGATTGACTGTAGCAGTCGGGACCATACATGTTCTTGATAGATTTGCTGCGGTTCTTGAACCCTGACTGACCACCAGCAGAATCCTGACCGACTTTCCCAGAATTAACACTTTTTTGGATTTTTCTACCCTAAAATGTAGAAGTAGCTTTTTCTGAAAAAAATTTTTCCAAGCAAATATGCTAATCATAAAATAGCATGATTTTAAAATAGTTCAGTGCTCTTGACCGACTTGATCATATAAAGACTTGGAAATTTCACGTAAATACGTTGAAAATTATCGGAAAAAAGTTAATTTTTTGATGGAACTGAAGGAGCACACTGAAAAACTTCCAAGAACGAAGTATTAAACATTCTGGTCAATTTTAATTTAGTTCTGAGCAATTCGGGACAGAATTTGGTTCTGACCCCCATAAAATATCCATGCCGTACATGCACACTCGGGAATACAACTTGGAAAAAGACGTTGGTTTGCGACGGATGATCATCATTTGCCCACGGATTTGTTGGCATTTTTTGCATTTTGACCGTCACTTGAAAATGAATGGAGAATACTATATTTTATTTTCTGAGAAACAGCAAATCCTATTAAATTGAAGACAATCGAAAAAATTGTGTCCTCAACTTGAGCTCTTGAAGCGTTTTCATTTCATATACCTAGAAAGGTTGCCTATCAAAGTCTGAAGGTAAGCTTTCTTACTCTATTGATTTCGGTATTACCGACAAGAAATTGATCTGGTATTTGATTCGGTTATACTGTAACATCGTGTCATCCTGAGCGTGTTTTTGTGTTTTTCCTTTTGCTAAAACTTATGCTCTAGCAATACCCCCTTTTAAGAACCTTCAATTTGAACACACGTCCTAAAAAACTGTGAAATATCAAAGGGCATCAAAGCATAATCGTCAAGTTTAGAAATAGCAGCACTATATCTTTAATACTCCATTTTTTATCCAAGACATAAATATAAGAGCAATGCTTACAAAATGACTGACTATTTGTATGAGCTTAACATTTTGGCAATCAAATTCCACATATGACCAGCATTCTTCACACTGTCGCGTTGTCGGAAAATTCTGCTCAACTTCAGTTCGGAGACCAACCCGAAATTGACGGATATCGTTTCGAAAATCCATTCGTATTTGAAAAAGTGCAAAAAGACTATGCTCAGAGGTTTAGCGTTCGTTTTATCATTACTTTTTAGTATTGACAATAGATTAGTGATTATGAGAGTGTCATTAGTGCGGAAAACTCGCACTTTTTCGACGGGTTTTCGGAATATTAGCAAAGAATTTTTTTCCAACTGACCAGGGGCGATTATGGTCAAATCTTTTTTGGGCATGATTATGGGTAGAGGTTTTAACCTCAAATGGCATACGTGTTTAGTAGGCAAGAAGTAACTTTCACCTCTATTGATAACGATGAATTTACGGTAAATGTGCTCATCGAGACCATTGTGAATTTCGATTTCACCCAAGAATTTATATTGGCTGCCGTTCATTGCAAATGTATACAGTAATAAGTGAATATGTCGGCATTGGTGTTCGTGCTTCTTATGGTCTACCTTCACTTTGAGATTCAAATCGCTCATTCGATTAATTTGCGCAGCCAGATGACGAAGATCGATCATGTTCACCGAATCAGAATTACTCGAAGAAGCATAATCGTAAATTTTCACTTTAGGAAGGATGACTTTTTGATCGTCGTAGATATTCGCCCTGATAATGAAGATATTACCATTATTCTTATCAGCATATAAATGACTAGTGTGGTAAACATCATTGTGAGTTATTCTAAACCTGCTAATATTTTTTCCCGACTTTTCATCAGAGACTGTAATATGACCGTGATTGAAAACAGCAGTTTCCCGTTCAGTAGTGGAATGAATAGTTAACGAAATTTTTGAAGCACTGACTAGATTTGCGTATTTGGTCAATATGGTATTCAATGGATCAGTACTATTGACATTGAGCTTTGCATGATTGTTATAGAATGTAAGTAGTGTATTGTCGATGAAATGAATATTCAAATTTTTATTTGAGCCGCGAATCGCGACCATCGAATCTGCATTATTTTTTCCATTTTCAGTTATAATCACTCTTCCATCAGTGTAGTTGATTTGGCTATCAATTGAGGCCAGTGAGCTAAAAATCAGTTTCACCTTGGATTTGGGTGCAACGCTAAGGATCTTATTTCCTGCCATATTCGTCACAATATAGTTGAAAGTGCCTTGCTCATTATATTGATATATACGGGTGTTGTCAGTGAGATAAACTGTTAAATTTGAAGTGCAGTTCATCTTTGATATGAGTATCTGATCATCTCCGCCTTTCAGATCAATGATATTTGTGGTACAGTCATACAGAGATAATAAATCCGGATAATTTTTTCTACCCCTCACTTCAGTGATGTTATTCACTTTTAAATTTATGCTCGATGTCACAATTTGCAAATGGCTCATGACACCTCCCTCGAACAAAGCAAATCCAGTAGCAGCATTGTTTGAAAAATCCAATACGTTGTGACCACTGTAACCATCCAAAGTACCAGTGATGTTTTCACCAAAAATTACAAACGTGTCTTTTTCCTTTCCACCATGGATCAACTTATGACCATCGCCAACCAGATATACGTTGTCAACCAATGGGTACCCGATAATATAGTCATCACCTGTGTGAGTTGCGTAGACCGCTTCTTTGGAGTTCAGCTTGTTTGCAGTTATTTCTATTACAAAGGCATTGGCACAAAAATAATCTTCTTCTGTAGCATCGTCATTCTTATGGAGCAAAAAAGCATGTTTGACATGCTCGTAACTTGAATAGAAAAATTCGAATAATTTGTCCCAAACGCCTTTGTCTACTTTCTCCAATTTTTCAGCCATTTTACAAGAAATGTGGTATTTTTCCGTGTCATCAGGCAGGGCTCGAGTTGCTGGGGGCCGTCGAATTTTATGATCCAAGCTCACAATGTTACTTTGTTGGTAATCGATCACAATCTGGTTCTTGCTGTTCTTAACAGCTTGGCCAGAAGAAGTTATGAACCACCTGGAAGTTACATTTTTTTCCAGTATTGACTGGATGATGCGCTTGTTGGCCTCTTTTTCGTTTTCGAGAAGAGCAATCAATGGTTCAGAGTGGATGTGGAAAAGCGCCCGCCAAAATTCGCTGGATGCTTCCCCATCTCGCAATGGCAGAAGACTCCGAACAGAGTCTACTTTGTGGTATGAATCGTAAACACTCGATGCAACCATGGATAAAGTGACCAAACTCATGGCTATTTCCCCAACTATTGGTGTGGCGGCTATTATGTCAAAAGCCATCAATGCTTCTGCGATACATTCACTGCCATCAGCGCCCAAAACAATGCCGTCTAGTACTCCATCAACCGTATTGTTCCGACGAATGGCTTCATACATGTTGTAGCCCATAAAAGCGTCGAAGCCCAATTTAGGGACACAGGGGGTCAGTGAATGTAGCAGTGAATCCATCAATGGTTTTTCGATTTTCAGGTTAGAGATACCTTTTTCTATAATCAATGTGCCCAATTTTTGACTGACGATTATACCACCCAGAAAAGCACCATCTCTAATCACACCAGTCCAATCCCCATTTATTACATCACCCATAATGTCACGACCGATTACCCAACCTTGTAGAGCAGAGCATACTTTTGACAGCTTTTTCGTGCTTTCTAAAATTTCTGTGTCAATCTTTTTATTCTCCAAGAGCTTCTCATCAAATTCTAATTTTTCAGTGTCTTCAAGAAAATCTCTCTGTTTTCCTTGCGAGCATAACATTGATGAAAGTGATTTTCGTTTCAGCCGTCGATAATTACTTTCCCCACAAAATTGTTTCACATTTTCAGTGTTGAATTTTTGATTGTTTGCAGCAATGGTTATTCTTTCGTTTGATGATCCCCGAGTGTCGAATACAAATGAAATTATATTTTCCATTTGCACCTGAATATCAGACTCAAATTTCAGTTTTTCATTTGTTCTGTAAGTCAATACTTTCAAGTTCTCGAGGGCCAGCTCCACAGGACTTTTCTCTATAGTTTCGAAAACATGCGAAGAGTGACTCTCATCTGATGATGGTTCTCGTTCATTTGGATCTCTCCATTCATCAAATGTAAAATCATCAAATTCCGTCACTGTTTCAGATATTAGATGTCTGGGCACAGAACTTGTTTGCAAAGCTGCTAGCCTTTGATGATAATCCCAGTTTGAAATAACTTCGTCAAGATCCATATTTTCAAGGTTGACTAAAGTCGGAGAAATATGGTCATGGCTCCGAATTTCCTCGATACTCCATGGATTTAACCCTGATGGGCCAGGATTATTAGGGGATGCGCGGCTGCTACCGCCACCAGGTACGTCTAATGAAAGATCAAAACTATTGGGTGAGAGTCGGCTATTATCTGATTCAAGAGTTTCTACTGGGTTGTCATCTAAAATGTGAAATTGAATGTTTGTGCCTCCAATGTACAAATCTTCAACTTTCTCTTGAGAAAATGATGCCAGAGTTAGTTGACGTTGAAGATTATCAACACTTTTTTCAGCAAGGAACTTGTTTTTCAACTTAGGAATACTGGTAAACATGCCGTCAATCATAGCAGCAAAAGAAAATTTGTTTTTTACCACATGTTCAGCTCCATCGAATAGGCTTTGCAGTTTGTCACTTATCATTTGCCTATCTTGTGGTATATTCATTTTTAATTTTTTAGCATTGGATTCTTCTTCTTCCACATCTTCACTGCCATATTCATTGAACTCTGATTCGGCTACTGAAGGTTGTAATTGATTGTAAAATCCGACCAATTGAGCTGGATGAATTGCATTCAGGTAGACATAATTTTTGACTGGACCCCTATGAAACGATTCGACTAGTTCGACAGGTGTCATGGGTCTAAAGTCGTACGTTTCTAAAATGTCCATTGAAGCTGTTTCAGTGATTAAATCAAAATCGAACGGGCTAGACCCTTTTCTGCTATTCTTAACCTTAACGTGTATAACTGATTCCAGTGGATTAAGTGACTCTGAATTCATTGGTTCAAAATCATCTGTGTTAGGTGACATTTCCGTATTTGAAAAGCTGATCAAAATAGGCATCCCGTGGCCTGTTTTCAGTAGAAAATGCACCAAATGTTTGTCATTAGGATTTGCATTTCTTAGTAAACCAGCTTTCAAAGCTGTATTGGACTTCGAATTGCTAGTTTTCAATAAGCCATATAAATAAGCGCTCACATATTCCAATTTTTTGTCCTTTAAATCGGTTGACAAAGATATGGAATGAGTTAACGATCTTACCGCTTGTTCTACACTTTCAATATAATTTCCCTCATTATTCGACGTCAGCCTGTTCAAAAAACTGAATAAATTGAATGGCATTGGTGCTTTAACAAGTCGTAGGTTCAGTTCTACATCATCTGTAAGTTGATTTATTGTTATTCTCATAAGACGGATCGTAGGTGTTAAATAATTGTGTATTTGCTTCAAAAAGCTATATTTCAAAAATCCAAAAGGTTTACTAGCCGAAAAGTCGAGAACTAACGGCTTCTCCCCCTGCTTCTTCAAAATGAAGCTTTCGCTGTCGACGAAAGTCATCATCAAGAATTCATTTTTGCCATCGAAGTTATACTGCACTTTGAAATTTTGGAAAAATGGATGAACGGTAGTACGCAGATTTCCAAGAACGCCGAATAAAAACCCACATAGCCCAAAATTTGAATAGAATAAACCTTCCTTAATGAGTTTAGTTGTCAGCACTCCTTGATGAAATTCTTCGTGGTATAGGGAGTAAAATTCTTTTATTACTTTAGTTAAAGACTCTTGGTTGAGTATTTCTCTATTTTCGTCTTCCATGGGTTCGTAGTTGAACTTTTTCAAGACATTAGATCTTTTCAGTTCATTATTTATGATTGGAGTGGCAAAATGGAAATTAATTTCCGAAAGCATTGACAGTGGTTCATTACGCAGATTTTCAACTATGCTTCTCCTATTTTCTACGTCCATTTCGAATTTGGATGACAAATAAGAGATCGTAGGGGTTAATCTTCCATCATTCTGACTTTTTGGGTGTATGGAATATTCAGTGCAAAATATGGGTATAGTGTCCAAATCTATATTTTCCTTCTCGAGCATTTTGACCCTTAAAGCTTCGTACTCTTCTTTGGTCAACGTCCTCAACAAGCTCTTGAAATTGTCCACGAAATGTTCATCTTTAGGACGCAAACTAGTGAATTTCTTTTTATTCGGTTTGTCTTCCATTCTACCCAAGAAAAATGTCAATGAATGAACTTTCCTCTTTTTCTTTTCTAGACTCGAAACAATGATCCGCACGGACTCGTCACCCAAACTGCGGCAATAAATTTTCATTTGGGGCGCCTGGTTAGACCATTGTTGTTCAGTTATGGAAAACACCATGGCCATTAACATTTGGTGGAAAAACGGTTTATAGCGGCCGGAATCAAAAAACGATCGCTCGAAACTGGTCGTCTTGTCCACATAGTCGTTGAACGTTTGCACCAATTGGCTGCTTCCATCCGATGAGTACCGAATCAATCCGTCGGACAATGGCTTCCCTATGTGATAAGTTGTCATTGCTATATTGAATAGAGAACCTGGAAGACTATAAATACATAGATAAGCTTTCAACATCATTTTATTGCACGTGAGAGTTTATAACCTGATTAAATAAACTTGTTTGTTGATCTTTCGATCCATGGAATTCTTTGTCCCATGTCCGTTGAATTCTCCATTCCATGAAAAATGTATCGAAGTGACATTTTATCGAGAAGTATAAAACTATAGTCTGTTTTTCTTAAAATGCTTCCTGATAATGAAAGTGGAAAGCAAGTATTATTTCAGATTTTTGCGATTTTCTGACAAACAAAATACCATGTTGGACTGGAAATTTGTGAGCATACTGATCTAACCTTTAGCAATTTCTCGAGTGAAAAATTTTACAAAAAGAATTTTATGTAAACGATTCTGACGACAGTACTGATTTGTGTCACTTTTCTATTTGGGAGTATTTTATAAAAAACAGACTATAAAAAATATCATTGTGAATAGACTACGAATCGCCTGGATTCTATCTATTTGAAAACTTATCATTTTTAGCCTTGTGCCTAATCCACTATACTCGGACAACACGTTGACCATGAGGAGCTGGATAGCTTACTCGGATAACTCCACACATGCCTACACAGCTAAGCAGAATGTCCAGAAATCTACAAAAATGATTTCTGTGCTAAAAATGATCATACGTGGTTAAAGTACTGTAGAATTTCGTTGGAATAAAATCCATAACGTTCTCTTGTTTGGAGATGATATTCTGTTGTTGTACGTAAAAGTTGATTCCGTAATTACCAGTCCATTTGAGAACGAGTAAACTTTGGCTAACGTTCTTTGTTTGTTACCAGCTTACCATCCTCAAGTAATTAGAGTAATGACGCTCCAATAATATGTCAAATCTTTAGGAATCTTTTCAGCTCTTGAATAATCCGTATCAAAGTGATGTAACAATATTATGTTAATGCATAATATAGCAGCATAATACGCTACAAAAGTTGAATTTTCAATATGGACTGCATTGAGTGGAATAGTTTCGAGAAAAATGTACTTTCCATTGACATTTGTTGAGATGATCGAATTGTATTTAGGAAACAATTTTTTTCTTTCATTTACTGTTAATATTCCAATACGGAATACAAGGAGAGCTGCTCAGTTTTTTCGTCGTAACTTGTCAAAATAACTTGAATTTAAAAACGTGCACAACACCATCAAGAAGCACACACCGTACAGTTTTGCATTGCAATATTCGAGATGCCGATCAAAAAATCAGATCGCAAGACGCACGAAATCAAGATTATATAGCACTCACAACAAATCAAGATGAACTTGATACCAAAAAAGAATCAAGATACAACTTAATTTCAACAAAAGGGAAATCTCCACTCGAACTTGATTTGAAAAAAATTATCTTGATTTCTGGTGTCATATATTTACAATTTCAAAATTTTACGCGGTAAAATAAAATTTTTTGACGACAAGATGTCATGCATTCGAAATCCAGATTTTTGACACACACGCCAATTCAAGATTACGCGCATGAGAATTTACCTTGATTTGAAAAAATAATCAAAATTGCCAATTCGACTTGGTTCAGAACATTTTTCGACAGTCAATAATCTTGGTTGCCAAATTATGAAATGTCGATAAGAGCCTTGCTTAACATTCTTCGTGAAACTGCTTTTCAATATTCTATTGTTTGTAAGTACGATTACACACTGCCAATTTCCCGCCTTTGGTCTACTGAGCCGAGATACTCTCCTTGGCTCGGTTGCGTGTTCGATAATTTTTTCGTCACTGTATGCGGTGATTCAAATTGATTAGCCGTTTTTTAATTTTTTTGATAGGAAATACTTCAAAATTCCATGTTGGGGAGTGATTTCTTTGAAAAATTCTCAAACGATAGAATGACGCCCATTGTACAGCTAATAATTCCTCACGAGGCGTCTAGCTGACGCCGGAGATGTTTTCATATTGAATGAAAATTACAAGAGTTACTGTCAATCTAAACCTTTAGTTTAGTATTACTCTAAGCTATGCTTTCACTGAAAGGATGCTTTCACTGATAGCGATTCATAACTTCAAAGGGATAATTTTTCCTTTCACGGTTCTTTTCTTCATAAGCATTTGTTTTTTTGTTGATGATAATTTCACTTCAGCAATATCTACATTGGCTCAATAAACAGAAACTAATCTTGTTCTGGTTCTCTCAAGAGCACATTGCAACATCCGCTCAGAAAATTAAGGAATAACGAAAAGATTTAGTTGATCGAGAGTTTTTTAGACATTGTAGAAAAAAGCTTTTCACTGAATTTTGTCATGTTAAGAATCTTAATTACAGCGGAAAGGGCATTGCTAATTGTTCGGTTAATTCTACATTGTTGACGAGACGTTGATTGGCGTCATCCCCTTTTGACCTTCAACGTAGTTCAGACTTGACGTCGTCTTCTCAGCATGACGTTCAAGCCGATGTCGAAATTTCGCTGTCGACGGGTGAAGACTATTATAAGTCTAAAATCAATGGGAAAGGCAAGCTTTTTAGATTAGCTGCGTTTGAGGCATAAGCATGTCTAATGATGATTAGTACTAACTATGATAACAGTATTCACCGTCGTAAGAAATAAAATTATTGGATCACACTCTACAATTTTTTACGTACTACAGTTCTACCCTCGATACTTTTTGTATCACAATAAATTCAGATCACAAATTGCAGTTTCCCCTTTAAAGTAATCTCCATCTGAAGGGACAAGTTTCTGAGTAGAAACCTCTTTAAATCATGATAATCTGTAGACGTTGCAAGATTAAAAATAAAACGCTCTATCTGAAAATCGATCGATTTGCGTCCATCTGAAAACTGATACCGTCGAGAAAGGGAGAGTAAATTTCATTGAAAAAAGTTCACACTTTTGCTTTAACAGCAATGGGAATTTTCATTCATGATTAGATTAAAACACGATGATGAGCACAGTTTTGTCATTTATATGTTCAGTTTTTATATTTATGATTATTCCTAAAATACTAAGATGAAATTGAATCGAAGAGGAGAAAACAAATAAGGAGATGCAAAATATTTAGAATTAAAAGTGGTGAGAAAATATTTAGGAAATCGAACACTTTCTGATTGAGGCCGATGCCTACCGCACCAATGTATTTTTATAATTTGAAGGACCACCTCACGTTTGCAAGTTCAATAGTGGAAGAAATGAACCTTATGTACTCACAAGTGACATTATGCCAAGCCCGATAAGCAACAATAGTAAAGTTTTGCTTCATTTTCGGAAGACTCCGTTCATACTTGTATTATTATCGTAAGGCATGGTGCAAATGTCGAGCTCGACTGTGGAAATTGCCATTGAAGCTGGCTGATGCGAATGGTAATAGTTGCGCCGACTTTCTTTAGTCGTTGCAGTTTTGGGGATCCATGAATCTCTGGGCAATAGACGCAACTGGATGCAACTCAATATCAGATTACTCAATTCCGGTATCAGATAAGGCTCGTGTTCCGCATCGGATCATACATAAAACGATAAGATCGCACCAGATTGAAAAAATCGGCCAATCAGGAAAATTAAACCATAATGAGTAATCAAGGAACCAATGATCAAAGGAACCAATAAATCAACCAATAAAAAACTAAACTACTGTGAAAAACCATTATTAGAGAGTCGAAACAAAAAACTAACTGACCAGCCACATATTAAAAAACATAAATCACAAAACTGAAAAACGAATCAATCAGGAGTGTTTCGTCTCAGATTACCAGATGAGTCAGCACAATCTTCCAAGCTCTACTCATTCAGAAAAAATTCAAGGATGCGCGTGCGCGTATCATTAGGCAGTTGCCTCACTAGTTATCATCTTACTCCAGTCTCATCGTCAGTTGCAGAATGGAGATTGAATAATGAGTGAATAAGTAACTAACAAAACATCTGTAAAAATATTTTCTCAGTGATTTTGAGATACAACGGATCAGATTGTTTTTGAAGAAAATAAATTGTCAAGCAAATGAAGCCTGTGTTTTATGAAATGCTTCTAAATTGAAAAAATGACAAAATTAGTCATATCGCCTATGTCGTTTACAGAAAGCTTCTACTGTAGAATATGTCGCTCAAAAAACTGCTAAAAGTTTCTTGAGTTTTCTTGCAAATTTTCAGTCCTCTATTACATATTCAGCACAAGACCATGATAATGTTAAATAGTACTTGCTTTCCAAGCCTATCGTTTGGAAGCATTCCAAGAAAATAAGCTACAGCGTATATTTTATAAAATGCTCGTAAATCGAAAAATTGCAAAAATCAGCAATGTCGTCGATATCTTTTACATAGCTTTTACGAGTGATTTTGTAACCAAAAAATTATTAAAGTTTGGTTGAATATGCTAACAAATTTTCGGTCCTACGTAATAAATCGTTTAGCAGAAAACACAACAATATAAAATAGTACTTACTTCCTCTGTTATTATTTACAAGCATTCGAGAAAAACATTCATAAACTCTTTTTATGTTTTTATCAATAACAGCCCAGAGGAACCTTTTGGCGGCATGTCGCCGGTTTAGGATAATCTGTCTGACGACCTTTCCAGACTTTGTTATTCATCATGTCAATGTTTATATATGTTGTTATGGTCAAACCATGGCTGTAACCACATGTTAAGCTTACAGTTAGAAATAATATTCACCTTTACAATAATATTCTAATGTCCTGACCTAATTCTATTGATTGTTTCTTTCGTCACTCTTTCTTTCCTTCGAATAGCCCCATGGTCGGGGTTGATCAAAAATTTACACACGTATACCGGATTACTAGGATTCTGGTATACCTAACAAACTTATTGAATCGGGGGATACGGATCAAGATAAACAATTAATTATGATTGTTGTTTAATAAACTTCGTTGAAAAAGTGGAAGATGTGGGTGTCTAATGTTCTGTATATACTCGTCGATGGTCGGAAAGTAACTCGCCAATTAATTTTAAAATATTATGTCTACATATAGCTGTAACGCCCCGTTAAACGGATGTTAAGTTTACTATAGGCAGCACAAATGAAATGATTAATACAAAAGTAGACATTGACAAACTTGTACTACACCTACGAAAGACTATAAATAAAAATTATGGTTTATTTTCTTAATTGTTCATTTTGTCCATTCATTCATAATTGTTTCAGAACATTGTATAAACATGTGAATATTGATGAACTTACGTTTTCCCTATTGCTTCATTTACGTTTTTCCATGACGATGCGTTTTTTGCCGTTACTCTAATTATACCACCTTCTCGCGAATCTCTAAGAGTTGAGAGGCATCATCAGTTTTTCATCAGACATCTATGTAAGTAAAAGACGTCAATTAAGACTAATTGCTCTCAGCTTGTATTCCTGGTCCTTCGCTCCACTATTATTCCTATGTCTCACTAGAAAGAACACGAACCTTCCCCTTGGTCCCTCTGTCGAGTACAAACTCTTAATCTCTTCTATGACAACAAAATGAAGGAAATTTTATCATATTAAATATTGTAGATTCATGTTTTGTTCCGGAAAATTTGGTCTGGGATGTTCATTTTCTATGTCGATAGATATATTTAATTTACATTATTCGAGCATTCTATTAATTCAATGTGTTAAGAATAGCAGTCACTGTTAACATATTCTATGCAAGACTGATAGGTTTCCATGCATCATTCTATTGGGCTTTTGTGGACGTCTCTGTTCAGCGAACACTTAGCTGTACAATTGGCTTCATGTTTTGTATATTGCGGTTGAACGTTAAGCTGAATTTATCGTTTGTGTTCCGTATATGAAAATCTTTTCTAAGGCTCAAAATTTAAGATTTATTTCCTCTAGTTATATTAAAAAGGCTTCTTCTGTACCGTTTTTTTCCAAGGATCTATGAAAGACCGTTTCTCAACAGTCGGTAGATCTTCCTGAATAGATAGAATTTATAGCGAGATGGTCAATCAACCAATAATAGTATACTCGCGAAAGCAGGTGCGAAAGACTGCAGATTCGTGAAGATTGAAAAAAGAGTGAAGCGCAGATCATGGAAACTCTCAAAATAATGCGAACCATGCTATTACACTGTTAATTTTAAAATTAACTTCGAAAACGTTCGTAGGCATGAGATGATCATCCATCGCGAATAGATTATAAACATGGATTATAAACAGTGGAATATGCGTAAAAATAAAACCAAAGCAAATTACAATTAAAGATTTTTTATTCACAAAAATTGTTTAGTTGAATAGACTTGCAAGAGCTCAGTTCAATATGATATATGAAGCAATACTTGCAAATAAACTTCCCATGAACATTTCCTGATTGAAATTGCAGTACCGAAGACGTTACAGTGCATTCGATAATACAGGACGGGCTAACCCTTGTTGCACTATTCGAATTTCCTAGTGGACCTTATTTTTAATAAAATCTGCGTAAAAGTAGTTGACAATGGTGGTCGTGAATACTTAATCTGATACAAGGTAACGAAAAGATGCATCTGATACAGCTCGCTTGGGTCTAGAAATCGCTCAATCTTCCAACAAAGGTATCTCGTTTCGTTTCAAATCTTTTCAAGTCAAAGTCAAAGTGTTAAAGTTCAGAGTTGTGAAGAATGATGCAGATGCCGGCTAGATAGTATGAACAATATTACGGTCTTCAAGAGGCTCTGTCCATTGAATGTACTCATATTATCTATGCTCATTTCTTGGCGAGATCAAATTTTGGCGATTTTTGCATGATTTATGACATCCATACAAATTTTGATGTAAACAAGGTTAGTGGGACAAATGACTAGTGTAAATTTATTTAGCATGTTCCGGATTATCGAACGCGACATACTCAAATATTGCGTTGAAATTGTGCTTAGGTTTCGGGTCAATTCTTGCTTTTTAAAATAATTTTTCTATATTTATTCTCCCATCATTTTCCCTTGTTGGTTGCACGAGTTTTCATCATTAAGCATGGTTCTACGCTTCAGCTTTCAATATTCAGCAGATGCTTCCCTGATATGCAGTCTTGTTGTCTCGACTTCTTACGCAAAGCTGATTTAGCAGCATCAAACCATATTTATATGCACATAATGACATTGTTCTTGATAAACAATAGAATGCATACCATTTCATGAATTGAATATTGATAATTTCTAGACTAATTGATTTTAGCCTAAGAGAGCTTCAATTAATGAGGGAAGTAGTGTATCAAAAGAAACTTCAGCCGCTGTCAATTGTCAATCCAATGCCAACATTACAACTGAAATGGTTTAATATGAGATAGTGTCGGACTGTGTTTCTTCTTTATTATTTATTTCGCATATCAGAGATAGGTAAAAGTTATGAATTCTAAACATAATCCGTTTTTTATAAAATGCTTTTAAATTGAAAAATAGCAAAAGATAAGTATTGTTATGTTGTCAAAGTCATTTGAATCAAGTCTTTACAAAAGAATGTTGTTCAAAAAATGTTGAATGTTTGTTGAGTTCGTTTTCTCTCTATGTGACATACACGTTTTCTCTCTATGTGACATATTTGCAGAAAATTGTCAGAGTATAAAATAGTACCTTTCTGTCCAGTTTTATTATTTACAAGTTTTTCAAGAAAACGTACTATCAAATCAGCACCGCGGATACACTGCCTAAACTCTTAATGCAATATTCATTTTAAAAAATAGAGTTATGTTCTTCTGTGAAGAATTTGTTGATTTACTGTGAATATGGGTCATTTAGTGGAAGGTTACCACGGAAAATAGAAAAACAGTTCTAGCATCGTGCCGTCGCTACAGCAAAATGGCAAAAAAATGTCGGCATATCAGGGATAGGTCAAAGTTGACTGTAGAATGACATGAGAATTTAAGCAACGCTCAGTTTTTTCAGGATCTCTAGCTTCCATTTTTTGCAAAAGTTATGGACTTTAGTCTGTTTTTTCTTCTAAATAATACAAGTGTTATTGTACATGTTTTCGATTTTCTCCTAGACTAGATGTCATACAGGACGGCAAGTTTGTCAGCCGATTAAAAAATTTACAGTAAAAGCTTTGTTATGGTTTTGACGGCAGTGCTTAATTCTTGTCATTTTTCAATCTGAAATAATTTTAGAATACTCGCTAATCTGTTTGGTAGAATTCATTTTATGATCGCACTTTTCACTCTGATCAGATTATCTCGTACTAAAAGATGCGATATCGTGTCCCATCCGACGTTTATTTTGCATATATTCAACAGGCAAAGGTCAGAAAAGATGTTTTTATACAAATTTTCTCCTTTTTATGATCATCTCGTTAATTGTTTTGATAGCCGATTTTTTCCGACATTTCGCCTTCGATCCTCGTGTGTGCTCATAATATGTGTGAATAATATCCTAGGAGATCAGTAGATATTTTAATTAAGAGAGAAATCGACAACATTTTTTTATCATCCACTCCCACCCAATCAAATGCCATTTTGCGTCTTGCCCATATCACAATAGGCATTCCACATAGAGTAGGGATCTTCTGGTTTTTAATTAGTTTTTCCCCCGTCTTTTTTCTTTATTTTTAGCTTTTTGTTTATAAAAAATTTAACATTTGACGTCAACAATGCGCGCTCTTGATGCAGGTATTCATTTAAAGAGATTC